>JAODAL010006577.1:0-132119 GCA_025379985.1 Phyllomedusa bahiana | reverse complement strand
CCCCTTCTCCTCTCTTGAACTTCACCAAGCAATCTCGTCCTATCAGCTGGGAAAAGGCCCAGGCCCTGATGGCTTCACTGCCAAATTTTATAAGACACTTAAAGAAGAATTGTCAAGCCCGTTATTAGAATCTTTCAATTCGGTCTCATCTCTCCTTTCTTTTCCCCCTTCCGCCTTAGAGGCGCACATTACAGTTATCCCTAAACCGGGGAAGGACCCTCTCCTTTGCCAAAGTTATAGACCTATATCCCTTCTAAACATAGATATTAAATTGTTTGCTAAATTAATAGCTGTCCGGCTCAATTCAGTGTTTGAGGAACTGATACACATCGACCAAGTAGGTTTTGTGCCCCAAAGAGAAGCTCGAGACAATACCCTAAGAACATTTCTCCCTGATCCGTCAGGCGCAACACACTGACACCCCTTTTATGCTTTTGTCTCTGGATGCAGATAAGGCCTTTGACAGGGTGGATTGGAATTTTTTGGAATTCACCCTGTCAAATGTTGGGTTGGGTCCAAACTTTTTGCAAAAAATTTTTGCTTTATACCAATGCCCTTTGGCTCGAATTAGGGTTAATGGCACCTTGTTGAGATCTTTTCAGATCCGTAATGGAACACGACAGGGTTGTCCACTTTCGCCAATCCTTTATGTGATTGCTATGGAGTATCTGATGCAATCCATTAGAGCTGATCAGGAGGTTAAGGGGCTCTCAATAGGACAAGATCAGCAAAAATGCGCTGCATTCGCAGATGACCTCCTCTTATACTCTTGGTCTGGTCAGCTCATAGCCTCGCATGGCTTTAACTACCACCTGTACGCGGACGACACCCAGCTTTATATCTCCGGTCCTGACATTAACTCCCTTCTCTCCCGGATCCCAAAATGCCTATTATCCATTTCCTCCTTCTTCTCCTCCCGTCGCTTAAAACTAAATGTAGATAAAACAGAATTCATCATCTTTCCACCGTCCCTCTCTAACCCCTCCACCTGATCTCTCTATCACTGTTAATGGCCACACCCTCTCACCAGCTCCACAAGTCCGCTGCCTTGGGATAAACCTTTGACTCCTCTTTATCCTTCAAACCACACATCCAAGCCCTCACTCTGCCTGCCGCCTCCATCTGAAAAATATTTCACGCATCCGCTCATTCCTCAACTCTGACACTACTAAAACGCTAGTCCACGCCCTCGTCATCTACCGCCTAGACTACTGCAACATCCTTCTCTGTGGCCTCCCAGTTAGCACCCTCGCTCCCCTCCAATCCATCCTAAACTCTGCTGCCCGTCTGATACCTCTCTCTCCTCGCTACTCCTCTGCCTCTCCCCCTCTGCCAATCCTTCACTGGCTGCCCATGCCCAACGAATTCAGTTCAAATTACTAACCCTGACCTACAAGGCTCTCCATAACCTCTCCCCTCCATACATCTCTGCCCTAATCTCTAGATACCTCCCCTCACGCAATCTCCGCTCCTCACAGGACCTTCTCCTCTGCTCCCCTCTCATCAGCTCCTCACATAACCGTCTCCAAGACTTCTCCCGTGCTTCACCCACACTCTGGAACTCATTAACCCAAAACATCAGACTCTCCCCAACTTTCACCAGTTTCAAAAGCAACCTGAAAATCCATCTCTTCAGGATAGCCTACAACCCACATTAACCCCACCACTACACCCGGCCTGCAAGCATGTCTGCCCCACACCTTTGTCTCCCCTTCTTCCTTGTAGATTGTAAGCCCTCGCGGCAGGGTCCTCTTTCCTCTCTGTTTCAGTTACTAGTCATTTTTGTCACCATTGTATTTGTTCATATTTGTTATAGTATGTAATTCCCTTAAATGTACAGCGCCCTGGAATTAATGGCGCTCTAAAATAAATAATAATAATAATAATAATAATATATCACTCAACCTGAAACATCATTGCCGGCACTGATGGCTCTTCTGGATAAATTTGGTCTCCTTGGCAACTTTAAAGTTAACTACTCCAAAAGTGTTGCACTGAACATTACTCTGAAATCGGATACAGTCACCTCCTTGAAAGATAGTTTGGGTCCAAATCCCAGCTAACATTAATCGAACGTTCGCTTTGAACTTTGACCCCTTATTTCAGACTATTAAAACAGACTTTTCCAAATGGGATAGGAGAGATTTCTCCTGATAGGGAGAATTAACATCTTAAAAATGAATAACCCTCCCCAAGACTCTTGTATTTATTCCAGTGTATCCCTGGAATAAATAACTACCAAGCACCTTTTTTAGAGACATTAATAAATGCTTTAGGAAGTTTGTCTGGGCTAATAAGCAGTCTAGAATAGCTAGAACACTCTCATCAGAAGAAAAGAAGAGGTGGATTGGCACTCCCAGACATGAAGTTTTATTATATAGCAGCAGTTGGTGCCAGTGTATTAGATTGGTTTCATGCTAGCCAAATAAAACGATGGGTGCAATTAGAGGAGGTCCTCTGTCCTCAATTACCATGGCTGAGCCCACAGCGAATGCGGTTAAAATTGGCCAATTACCCTTGGTTACACAAATTACCCTGTCTGTGCTCAAAATCCATGGCCTTCATTACAGCTTATATTTCCAGGTGGGCCTCTTGTGCCTATACAGGGAAATCCGGAGCTGCGAATCACAGTGCCAGATTTTACTGTTTTCTGACCTTTTAGTAAGAACGCCCCGTACTATCGGAGACTTCCTCAATAAGACAACTTTTAGAACTTACAATGAGATTGTGCCCTCTCATCGCCATTCACCCAACGTGTGGCTTCAGTATGTGCAGATTAAGCACTATTATGATGTTATAACAAGGTCACTCAGAAATTTCATAGAGCACTCACTGGTTTTGAACAGTTTATGTATTCAAGACGGGTTCCCAGACACGCTATCTATCCTTATATAATATGATCTTAACTGTAGAGTCCTCTATCCAGCCTCTCTTCCAGAGTAGTTGGGAAAAGAGTTAAATATGTCAGTGACCAATGAAGACTGGACCAAAGCTTTGTGTTTTGGCACATACAACCTCAGTTTCTTGTCAAATCCAGGAAATGAATGATAAGGTTTTATCCAGGTGGTACAGGGTGTCCACGCTTCTACACTCACTGTTCCCTCAAGTCCCTCCCCTCTGTTGGAGATGTGGACAACACCCAGGAGACATGACGCATATTTGGTGGGGGTGTGGGGACATCCAACCGTTTTGGCTTAAAGTTATTGAACTTATTACACTGAACACTGGTGTCAAGCTGCAGAATGACCCCCTTGCCCTTCTTCTCTTCAATGCTGCCTATGGACCCACGCTCTCTGAAAGGCAGTCTGATTATTTTTCTGTTGGTATTCAGCTAATCTTCTAATTCCACAGAAATGGAAATCCACCCAGGTGCCATCGATTTCAGAGTGGTTCAAAGAAATTTTACGCATTCAACGCATGGAGGAAATTAAGGGCAGATAGTAACCAACAACTGGATAAGTTTAATAGGGTATGGGAGAATGGATGACCTGTGTTGTATCTCTCGCATTCAGAGCTCTCCACCATTCTCCAAGGGCTTAGGTTTCACTCTCAGTAAGTAGTGTTTTTGTGACCGTCTCCCTTAACATCGACTTATCAATATGGCGATCATTCGTTGGTGGTGGGGCTTTGTTTTGGGATCGTGACCGGTGCATTTCCTCTCCTTTTTACTTTTATTGTTTTTACTTAAATCTGCATTAAGGCGATGTATATGATTTCTAGTACAGATACCCTGCTACGTGCATTCTATTTGGCTTAGTTTGATCATTCTAACTCACCCTTCTTCTGATTTGCCATAGTACCCATAGACGGGACACTTCTGATATAGCTTCTGTTGTCTTTACTTATAAGACCCTTTGGTACTTACTTAAAGATTAAATGGCTATCATTGTTCGTTGATCTGTACTATGATGTTTATGATTCTTACATGGAAAATTTACTTTATTTTAAGATGTTATTTTTGTAGGATTACATGTTTTACTTTTAGAGTTTCCTTCTTTGTTACTGTCTTGCATTGTTTATGCAAATTACAATAAAAGCAATTTTGAAAAACGGAGAAAAAAAAAAAAACAGTATTATACTGGCTGCCAAAAAGCCTGTAGGGTGTTTGCAGAACATTGTTGCTATGCTCAAATATGCAAAGGGGCGTAAGTGTGGTTTGGTCTTCATACAAATTTGTGTTTTCGTATGACACACCACATGACAGCTCCGCCCCGCTCTTAGAAAATCGCTTCACACTTCACTCTCGGGGCAGTTACAGGGGTAAAAACTGACCAAATAACTGAAGTGGGGAATTGCAGCTGACAAGGTAAGTAAGCGCCAGTTGGAATGAAGAGGGCAAAGATCCTACCAATTGCTTCAAAGAGCGCACTCCTTTTACATCAGATGATTCCACAGATTATGACAGAACATGTTCTGTTAAAACGATGATACATGTTTGAGCCCCCCGAAAGAGTTGGAGAGGTTGTCGGCAGTAATTTTGGTTGATGTCAACTCATCTTGCTGCCCTTCCTTTCACCCGTCAGTGTCTGCTTTCAATCAGTCAATAATTCACAGCATTGCTAAAAGCAAAAAACAAAACAAGTCGATGATTCCAAAACAGAGATGACCAGTAATTGGGATTTTTGGCATGTCTTTCTCTAGGGTGTTCTGTATCCACTCCGCTTTTGGCTACCTAATCACCAGGGAAATTCTGATCCTGAATTGTTGAGAGATGGCACTATGACAGATTGAGAAGCGGTAGGCAGCAAACATCAATAGCCCAAGAGTGGCACAATGACAGAGTGTGGTGGTGGCAGCAACATCACTTGACACCAGAGTGGCAAATGGGACAGGTTGACAAGGAGGCAGCAGAACATTCATGTAGGCCACAGAGTGGCAAAATCACACAGTACGAAGGGTGGCAGCAAACATCACTAGCCATTAGATTGGACAATGACAGGTTGAGAAGGTGGCAGCAACATCCAGTAGGCCACAGAGTGGACAATAACAGAAAGTGGATTTGGGAGAAAACATCAGTAGGCCACAGAGTGGCAAATGAAAGGTTGAGAATGGGAGTAGTAGCAACATAAGTAGTTATAAAGCCATTAAAAGTGGCACAATCCACACAGTATAAGGTGGCAGCCAACATCACTAAGCCACAGGAGTGGCACAATGGACAGGTTGAGAAGGTGGCACGCAACAATCAAAGCCCACTGCAGTGGAGTGGCAAATTTACAGGTTGAGATAGGTGTCAGCAACATCAATAGGCCACGGAGTGGCACCAATCACAGAGCGTGGATGGTGGCAGTCAGTAACATCAAGTAGGCCCGTAGTGGCACAATCACAGAGTGTGGAGCCCAGGAAGCAAAATCACTAGATCACATGTGTGGCAAATGGACAGGTGAGAAAGGGTTGGCAGCAACTTGAGTGGCCCACAGGTGGCACAACGACAGAGGGTGGCAATACCAGTCCCTGGTAATAGATGGTGGGTGGCAGATGGAGAAAGTTGGCAGCAGATGTGTGCATCAGACAAGGTAGCAGCATAGAATAGTAGCTTGGACAGGTAGCCAGACGAATCCAGGGACTCATTTTCAAAGTTATTGGGGAGGCGACATTGGCTGATCTAACATGATTGAAAGGCATTGGTTGGTTTGTGTTGTACAATCCTGGCAGGATCCAAGCCCTGATTCATCTTGTCAAAGGTCAGTCTCTCCACAATTTTGGGTGGATAAGCGGGTTCTCCTTGGGGTAACGATGGCACCCCCGCAGCAAATGAACTCCGCCATGACTGCCACACTATGGCCAGGGCAGGACAGGCCTTCTCCAATGCAAAACTGGCAGTTGCGGCCCACACATCAAGTTCAAGCTGCCAGTAGGTCCAATGGATCTTCTACCTGGGGTTGATAGATTGCTGTCCAAAAGTTAGGCACCAACTTGATGGTTCAGGTCTGCTCCAGGTCCTGCTTCTGCTGTTGGTGAGTACTCTCCTCACTAACGGCGGGTGAAGGAAGCTGCTCATCTAACGACTTCCAGACTTAGGCTGCGCTGTGGAGCTGCCCACTGCTCCTTCCCCTGCCCCCCGTTTTCTCCACAGCAGCCATGGCAGGGCGGTGTCGTGACCGCGATGAGAAACCCGGCGGTCAGACCGACAGAGGATGGATGATGGACGCACATAGGCAGCGGCCATGACTTTACACAGGTTTTCTCTATCGTACGCAAAGTTTCTCACTCCCTCTCGGGAACGGTGGATAAAAAGGCTCACATTTTGGACAGGGTAGCGAGGGTCCAAGAGGGTGGAGAGCCAGAATTCATCCTCTGCTGATGGTGACTATTTTGGCTGTCACTAGCCAGGCCAAGATCAGCATGCTGGTGGGCTATATCTTTCAATGTATATAATGCCACAGTTGTGTTCCTGGTCATCTTTCCTTGTCTTTCTCTTTCTCCCTTACTCTTCCAGCTTGCTCCTGCTTCCGTCTCCTGTAAACCTGTGCATAGAAAAAAGCCAATCATTTCACCAGTCACTGCTTGTGACCCCAATGTCCCTCTCCTCTCCAGTTCAGATCCACCGGGACTCACATGGCCGATGTGATATAGTGCACATGTCTCCAGTCCCTGTCCAACAGATTTTGCTGCATCTGTTTTATGGACTTGAAGCAGTGTTTGACAATTATTCATCCGTAGTACCTGGCGACTAACAAATAACGTGGGTCTATCTCAAATGGAACCTGAGCATGAGTGGACACTGGCTGACATGAATATTACACAGGGGAGTACTCCTGTCCACTTGGATCACATCAAAAAATCATTAATGACTATCTCTGTTCTTAGATCCTTCAAACATATGGATGGCTGGAATACCTAACGGGTGGAAACATCGCAATATCAGACTATGTTGGGGGAGGCCGTTCTGCCACTGCAACTCCACCAAGGAGGGTGTCTTGGCTCTGTAGAAATGGATGTAGGCTTGCACAGTTTCCTGGCCATTTTAGGAAATGTCATGCCCACATGGGGGAAGATTTCAGGAAGCTTTTGGACAACCTGTTTGAAAACACGTTCTTTTGTGGGGGCGCCATGCAGGAGAGGGTGCAATGGACATCCCCTATCGGGTTTGCAGCACGGACACCATGTTCCTTCAAATTGTCTGTACCATGGTTCGTATTTGCTGTTTCTGCGGAGGAGAAATCCACCACATTGATTTCTTCGTTGCATGATGCGGAGCAGTTCCTCCCCGTGTGACTTTGTTCGCCCAGGCAAAACAAGGTGTGTAAAACTGCGTGACAACGCTGTGCCCTGCAATGCAGTATGATGGAGAGCAGCACTGGAGGGCCCTGAGGTTGGTGGTGGAGGAGGAGGCGGACATTGGCGCAGAGGAACAGCAGTTTGACAACGTGGGGTGGAAAAGCGGGCGGTCTCCTTTCTAAGTTGTGGTGTGGCTGGGCAGGAAGCACATTCACCAAGTGGGCCATTAAAGGACCATGTACTGGCCCTGACCGTAGTTATAGATCAAAACATCCCCGCTGCCGGTGCTACTATATAGAGAACCTGATAGGCTCAAGTAATGGCCACCTTCCTGTTTAATTATTTGTGAAGGGGCTGGTATCCTTTTTTGGAAAAGAAATTAGGACTTTGGTATCTCAACTCGGCTCGGCACAAGCCATTTAGTTCTCTGAAAACACTGAAGAGGGTCCACCACTTGGAAAGGGAGGGATTGCCCCCAGTACACACTGGACAGGAGACAGTCAGCTTATGCACCCTTAGCATGGGTTAGGAACACCATACTGCTGTCTTTGGCAATGTTCATGTGAACGATGCTGGCGCCATGAGTGGATTCTGGATCGGGTAGTCAAAGGCAAAGACCAAACAGCCATCACCCTTCAGCAGAGGTGGTGGAGCCTTGACTGGCTGAAAAATGGACATGCATTGCCACTGGGTGCTGCTGCTGTGCTGCAGCGGCCAGTACAGGATGGCCCACCACACTCTGAGACACGTTCACTCCCAGGGACCACACACAACCTGGATGGTGACGATGCATGTGTTGGACGCAGGGCCGTTGGTGCCAATGTTAGCTTCTGGCCACATAGTAGATCTCTGGATGTGGGGAAAAAGAATGGGGCGGACGGGTTGAGGCAGGGTGAGGGCTGCTGACCCGCTCCTGAGCTATGCCAACTAAAGGAGTTGTGTCGGACACGAATCTTGGTGGGGTTGTCAGATGTCATTGGGAGGGATTGGATGAACCTAGTCAACCAAATCAAGAACCCTTGGGTGCTGGGTCAACACACCGGCCCCTAGTTGGGATCCACCAGGCAGTTCTGGGGCCTCACTGAGTATCTCTGCTGCGACGTCCCCTTCCTGTGTTGCTGCGACCTGTGCCCTGCTCCAGGAAAGTTTGTGCACTTGGGCCCAATAGCATGTGAAGATGGGCCTGCCACCTCTCTGTCTGAAAATCTACTGTTTGATCAAAAATTTTAAATATTAATACCATACAGAAACAACCAGAATGTAATTTGGCGGTAATATGGGACCAAAAAATACAGGACACCTGTTTTTTAGTCCAAATAACCGTACAATCAAGAGGTTAAATTAAGCCTTGGGTACTGAAATACACACAGAAAAAAACAGTTGTAAAATTAGGCATATATGGGACCAAAAATTACAGAATACCCATGTATTTTAGTTCAAATTACCGCACAAATAAGAGGTTAAATTAAGCTTGGGTATGAAATACCCCCTACAAAAATAAACAGATGCAAATTGGCGACACCCCACCTATACGGGACAAAAAAATTTACAGATCGCCCTGTATTTTAAGTCCAAATACCGCACAATCATGAGGTTAAATTAAGCCTGGGCTATGAAATACACTACAGAAAATACAGGATGTAAATTAGGCATATATGGGACCAAAAAAATACAGATACCTGTATTTTAGTCCAAACTGTACCCCACTATTCAGAGTCTAAATTAAGGCCTTCTTGTATATGAATTACCCTACAGGAAAAAACCAGATGTAAATTGAGCGTTACTGCGAACAAGAAACAGACACCCTTAATTTTAGTCAAATTCCCACAATCATGAGTTAAAGTGTAGATTAAGCATACTCACCAATCAATACTGGGTATGAAAAGGTAGACCCTTTACAAGACTCGAACTACTTATTGGAAGTCAGAACGGTGTAAAATTAGGCGTATATAGGACAAAAATAAAAAAAGTCACCTGTATTTTAGTGCATAATTAACTCCCACAAATCAAGGAGTTTAAGATTAATGACTTGAGTATTCAATACCCTACAGAACAACCAGATGTAATTGAGACAATATATGGGACAGAAGTACACCACCCTCGGTACTTTGGGAGAATACCCCACAAAAACTACAACATAATAATAACGCTGGTTAAAAAACAAGTGTTCTAATGACACACACTTGTGATGGTTTCTTTCCCCCAGTGCATGATAAAACGTAGTTTTGTTTTATAATATGTTCAAATTAGTGATGCAGCAGCTGCTAGATGCCCCTTTTTTACAGGACCACTCACAGTGAAAGTCTGTGAGCATTTAAGATGGCGTCACGTATTCATCGGGCTGTGACTTCACAGAAGCCCGACCGGTCAGCTGATTGGCTTCATGTCCTGGACATGTCATTAGGAGGGTGTTCTTTTTTACTCACAGAGTTTCTGCCCATGTAACGCATGTGATCGCGTCCATTTTTCTATTTAAAAAAAGATGCTTTCGTTCCCGTGAATCAACCCTAAACTTCGGATTTTTTTTTTTCCTAATGCAGAACGTAGGTTTTCACTGAAATTGTAAAACGAATTCCACTTCGTTAGAATCAATTCACCATCTCTATAACATAATAGTGGGTTAATTCGATTGTTAAATTAGTTTAAGTTTCTATGGAATTTTTAAATCACATTATTATAGGAGATATTTCTTTTTTTTTTGGGATATTATATATTTTTATATTAATTTTATATGAAAACATTTTTCATTAAAATTTAAATTAATTAAATTATAAATAGTTTGATAATTATATAAATCACTTTTTATTATTTGCAATTGGTGTTAAGTTGAGAAACATTGGAAAAATTCTGGTTCCCCTTACAGACAATCTAGCGACACTTCGACTCCTCAGGCTCGACAGACCACATTGAAATATCTAACGGGTCGGGCAAGTAAATGCGCCAGTTTTGCCAAACCACTTCCATTTTGTGGTCTAATCTTACGAATGGTCGTGCCAGGAACACCTCCATAACGCCCCCAGAAACCCCTTCCATGTTAGGCGCCATTTGAAAGTGGTGGAGTCTTTACTAACATGCGCCTAACCACATACATTTAAGTGTTTAAGACATCATTAGACAGCTCCGTTTTAGGTTGGCATTGTATGCCAGAAAAAAGGGTGAAAAAAACCCTTTCATACATGTCGCCCAAAGTGATCTGATATTTTAATACCAAAAAAATGTCCTTGTGATAAACATACCCTTAAAGAAGATGTTTGGAGGTTTTTTTGTCTGTTTTTCTATTATTTGGTCTGGGCACAGGACTTGTTATAAAAGGTTAATCATTACACAGCAGCAGCATTCTTTTCCATAGCCTGTTCTAGTCTTGATTGAGTGCCAAGGTGGTATACACCCGAACCATTAGGGCTCCATTAATTTTAATGTGTTCGCCTTTTATCCATGGGTTTCCGTTTGGAATTTCCCTAAAAAAATCACAATGAAATTAATTGATTTTTTTGTTTCTGTCTGACTGCATTTGCCATAATTTAGAGACGTGTCTGATTGAAACATGGTTGCCCATATTTATTGTGTACAGTGCAGAGAAAGCCTCTACTGGGAACTATTCACTAAATGGGGAAGGAAATGTCGGAAATGTAGTACATTTGTTTTACATTTGTTCCTATGTTAAGTCATTTTGCAAATTTTTTACACAGTAATCCCAACAGATATCAACAAAAAACGAATGGCCTGAACACATGATGTGAATGGGGCTTAACCAGTTACTGTCAAAGCTATTACCCCCAGCTCCTATCGGTACATTTAATGTTTTTACAGTACATGACGGTTTGAATGCTCATCGCCTTTGGCTGGTTTAATTCTGCACTAATGTTATACCCTCAGGTAACGCAACGTTTTTTTAGAGTGTTCTTAGCAATGAGGTGCCATGTTGAACTTTTCCAGTGTCCAGTGTAAGGTGATTGCAAACTTAAAACCACCTGCTCCCCTTTCACTTATGAGACTTTTAACACTAATGAGTAACATGACACAGTGGCAAGGTAAAATAGGAAAATGGGCACAATTTGTATTCACTTTTGCTTGCGGAGGCTTTAGAACAATTGATGGCATGTTGGTGTGTTGATTTATTTTGAGGGCTCTCCAAAATTTAACACTGTTATACAAGCTTCAAACTGACTACTTTCTATTGTATTCATATCTTTAGGTGCGTTGAACCATGAGTGATTATAATTAGGGATTATGAGAAGCGAATCGATCTCGGACGAAGTGAATTCGTTTTTTAATTTCGGAAATTTCACATTCTAAATAAGCCGAAATTTCCTGGTGATTCTTGGCTAAAAATGACCATGAGCACATGACATGACAGGGGCAAGGGAACTATAGGAGAAAGAAAGGAAACGACTTCAATGCCACAGGACATGCAGACATGCAGCCAATGTCAGCCGAACAGCTCCTGTGATGTCATACCGCACAGCCCCATAAATATTACAGCCATTTTACATTCTGCCAACTGTGTTCTCTTATTGTACAAGGCTCACTCTCCAGCAGCGCTAGATTGCACTTTGTGCCAAATACTTCCAATTTATAGTTGCTGAGGTGAAATACCTTTCAATACACATACTGTGTGGATTACACCCATGTTCCTCAAAAGCTTTTTTTTTTTTGGGGAATTCTCTTTTTTCCCAAGAGAAACTTTTTAAACTTATTGTGAGAATATTTTTTGAAAATGTGGGGTTTTTCTCACTTGGGATCGATTTGGTTAGGAATAGATAATATTAAAAAAGCTACAGGGGGGAAAAAAAGTTTTTTTTATCAGCCACCAATTGTGCATCAAAGGTAGACCTCCAAAAAAAAGACAAAAGGGAAAAAAACAAACCCAAAAATTCACTTTGTCATTTGGAAAAAAATTTTTTCATATTATTGGGAAAAATAAGTTTTTGGGGGCAATAACAAAAGTTCACCCCTTATACTTTTTTATAAAATCCTTTGTCGGAAAACAAACAAACATTTACTGTAAGCCCCTTCACATGGTTGGCATACACGTTGCTGGTATGTTCGTCCATTCCTCCTGCAGATCTCCTCTAGAAAGCAGTGATTTTTTTGGGGCTGTCGCTGGGCAACACAGATTTTTCAACTCCCCCAAAGGTTTTCCATGGGATTGAGATCGGGAGCGGGCTCGACCACCCCGGGGACCTTGAAATGATTCCTATACAAACCCCAACCCTTCTTCCCCCCCGGGCGGTGTGTTGGATCTTTGTCGCTGAAAGCCCCCAGCCAGTTTTATCTTCAATCCCCTTGCTAATGAAGGGGGTTTGCACTAAAAATTTCATGATAACCCCCTTTCTTTTCTTTCATGTACACGAATCATCCGTTTGGTCCCTTTGCAGAGAAACAGCCCCAAAAGCAAGATGTTCCACCCCTTTCTTCACTAGTATAGTGTTTCTTTGGCCCAAAAACTAACATTTCTCCCCTAAATAAAACGAGTTGTGTTTCTCCAAAAAACAGTTCTATTTTTTGGTTTTCATCTGGCCATAGCATTCTCCCGATACCTTCGGATCACCTTTCATCCTGGATCAATCTTTCAGAAAAATTCAGATGGGCCCCGGGGACATGTACGGGTTTTAAGCGGGGGGGACACATTTGGCTTGCGGGATCTGATCCCCCTGGCGGCGTAGTCTGTTACTGATGGAAAGCCTTTGTTACGTTGGGTCCCAGCCTCGGGGCGGGTTTTCTTATAGTCCCCCCCCATGGGGTTCAGGGTTTTTTTCCCATTGTTCTGTGATTTTTTTTGACCGGCCAAGGGTGGGATCTTGCTGGAGCCCCAGAATGAGGGAGATTATCATGGTCTTTGTTTTTTCTTCCATTTTCTAATTATTCCCCCAAAGGGTTGACTTCTCCACCCCAAGCTGCTTGCTTTTGCAGATTCATCTTGCCGCCGGGCGGGGGCTAAATTTTTGTTTTGTTCCCCTTCAACAGTTTTTGGTCTTCACCATAGTGGATTTTGGGAGTTTTTAATGTCTGGGGTTTTGGACGGGTGTCCCCCTTTTTGGGGGACAGTTGGCCGCGGTCCCATGCAGGTCGGGGGTGCACTCTTTCCCCTTTGGAACTACTTAGCAACCACACTCCTATTCCCCTGGGGCCTCTGCCGGCCGGTGATCCCTTTCCCCCCCATGGGGGGCCGCAAGCGCCGGCTCTTTTAAATTTAAAGGGCCCCGGGGGTAATTGGTTGATTGCTGGCGCTGACCATATAAATTTTAACACCCCCCTGCAGGGTCCCCGCGGGGCTTTATGCTACGTGCCTTAGAGAAAGCCTTTCCTAATGTTTTTATGTTTTGCTGTGTTTCAGGTCCCGGGCCCGTTTTTTCCGCCCAAAAAATCTTCACTGCCTCCCCCGCCCTGTTCGCCTGACCTTGACACATTTGTCTTAAAAATTTGGTACCTCGGCACCTTGGTGCCTCCGCAAGCTAGTCCCTCGGGGGTAGCTCCCTGGTGGGGACCCCCACCGCAGAAAACCAACCCCCTTGCGGTGGGGCTCTGGTGAAACGGGACCTACTTAGCTCTGCTCCCGGCGTGGCCCCACCACCGCTTGTGGTGGTTAGGGACCACTACTACCGGGTGTTAAGTTATATGGTTGGAGGAGTGGATTTGGCAAGAATTGCCAAAGACTTCAATAGAACTATCTCTGGGAGATAAGCAGAACAAAGCTCGACAGCCTCACACAGCTCAGGGGGGAGTGAAATAAGAAAATGAGAAAAGCCCCCTTTTGGGCACAGACTGCCAGCAGGACGGGAAAAGGGCCCACAGGCACCCTGTTTCACACACCCCAGGGGGCATAAACACAGGGGTACAAGACGCCCAATCACAGCAAAGGGGAATGTCCCAAAACCAGAGGTTGAACTAAATATAGGCACCCAAATTTCAAAGCAAAGGGGAGGTCCCTGACCCAGGCTGAAAAAGAAGTTCAGGCCCCAAAACAGATACTAGTACTGCTATGCTAAATTATTTGGGTAATACAAACCAAATGAAAAAATGTTATCTTTCTGTCCCCATCATTAAAAAATTTGAGTTTTGTAAAAAGAAAACCCCTTTTAACCTTAAAACTGAGGGAATGTAGGTGTCAAAAAAATTATCGTTTTTCCTTTTTTTGGCATTTTTTGGTTGTCGGGTTGCATTTTTAAGAATGTTATTGTTTCACTAACAATCAAGATTTCGGGGAAATCCCTAAAAATAGTTTATGACAGGTTGAGCGTTTTCTTGGCCATCGACATCGGTCGAGGTCGTAGTCGACCATACGACAAGATAGTCGATAGTACAGCGATTATGAGGTGACCATTAAAGTCAATGGGGGAAACAAAAAAACACCTTCATTCTTACACCCAAACAGGCGGGAAAGCGGGGAAATTAACATCCCAACAGTAAAGGGAAAAGGGTACATCTTAGGCAACACATTTGGGTTTAAAAGCCACAGAAAAAAAAAAAAACCAAAAAACCCTTTCACTATCCCTGTCTTGTACCACAGCATGACCCTTAAACCCGCATCACCCACAAATTAAAAAAAAGCCAGAAGGGAGTATGATTTGAACCATCATCTTACTTTTAACGGACTTGAAAATCCCCCGTCCGGAACGCAGCATGAGCCCCAAAACCCGCATGACCCCCCAGATTAAAAAGTGCCGCAAAAAAAGGGGCTTTCAACCACCATTTAAATTTCATGGACATTACAAAAACCGTCCTGGGGCCCCAGCAGAGCCCCCAAAAATTTTCATGACCCCCACATTTAACCCCTTACCGCGGGGCCAGTTTTGGGCCCCCTGACAAAACCCAATTTTTGAAATCGTCAGTGTCCTTTATGTAAAAACTTTTTTTACACTTTAACCAAACCATGTATAAAAAGATTGTTTTCTCGTACACATTGGTGTAAAGAAAAAGTAAAAATTTTGGCCAAAAAATGATTGTTTATTTGTGAAAAATATCAAAAATTATGGGAAAAAAATTTTAAAAATTACCCAATTTTTAAACTTCAAAAATTTCTGCGAAAAGCGAAGTTTATTCCACTCAAAATAGTTTATAACTAGCTCTACCATATTCTGCGTAGTTTGGCATCTTTTTTTTAATTGTTTTCTTTTTTTTTTTCGACATTAGGGGGTTAAAATTTATAGTATTTTTTAAATTTTTAAGAAAAAATTTTTCAAAAATACATATTTTTTTGGGACCAGTCCCAGTTCTAACGTGACTTTGATTGCCCGGGATGTTTTAAAAACCCCCATAAAGACCTCATCTAAAAACTAAAAACCCCTTAAAAAATTCAAAAAACTTTAGAAAGTTATTTAACCCCCTTATGTTTTTACAGAAAAAAAAGCAAATGGAAAGGGTTAAAATTTTAAAATTTTCCCCTTTTTTTGCAATTTTCAATATTTTTTGCATTATTAAAGAAAAACGGTAAATGTGATCAGGGGAAAAAAAATTAATATTTATTTCCCCAGTTCTGCCGTTTTTCAGAGATATCCCCTATGTGGCCCCCGGCATTTTTGGGGTCAACCCAAGCCCCAGAATTAGGGGAGCACCCACGGGGCCCGGGGCCCCCCCCTTTTTTATTACAATTTTATTAGGGGCCATTTCAGGTTTTTCAACACCCTAAGGTTTTCCAAAAATAATAAATACCCCAAAAAGCCCCATATTGGAAAATTTTCACCCCCCTTTCGGAATATTCCAGGGGTGTGTGAGTATATCTACCCCACCGGCGGTTTTACAAATTTTTTTAGCGTTCGGCTCCCCGAAAAAAAAAAAAAAAAAATTTTTTTTTAAAAAACGCATTTTTTAGCTAAAATGTTTAATTTTTACAGGAATTTGGAAAAAAAGCCCCAAAAAATTTTGTTACCAATTTCTTCCAAGTTCGGAATACCCCACAGTGGGTGTAAAAAATGCTTTTTTTTGGGCCAAGGGAGGGGGTACAAAGGGGGGGGTGCTATTTGGGTTTTGGCGCACAGATTTTGGGGGGCCATGCGCATCTCCAAAGCCCCCAAATACTAAAAAGGGGAAACCTTCCAGAAGTTGCTCCATTTTTTGGGTTCAACCCCCCCAGGGGTCTTCATCTAAGGGGGATTTTTGATTTTTGGGCGCAAGGTGTTCCCAATTTTTTTTTTAGCATTGGGGCCCTGGAAATGGAGGGGGGGAAAAGCATTCCCCCATGTTTTTTTGGGGTTCATTTTTACATATTCGCCCAACGGAAAATAGGGGAAAAACTTTTTCTAGGGGGGTTCGGTACAATTAAAAATGATATAAAATTTTTAAAAGTTTTTTTAAGTTTTTATTACTTTTTTCACAAAAAGAAAGCGAAGTTTTATAAAAAATTGCGTTTTTTAAGTTTTTCGTATTTGACAGCCATAGCTTTCTTAATTTTTTGCATATGGAGCGCTTGGGGCTTTGGTTTTTTTACGAGATGAGTTTATGTTTTTATTGTACCATTTTCGGGGGGCATATTTAGCTTGATACTTTTTATTTAAATTTTTTTTTTTGAAAAACTTTTTACAAAAAACAGCAATCCCGGGATGTTTTTTATTTTTTTTTTTTACAGGGTCACTGTGCGATATAAAAAGAATCTAGTTTTAATCAGCAGGTTGATACGATTTCAGCGAACCACATTGTAATTTTGTTTAAATTTTTTTAAAAGCTTTTAACCAAAAAAAACCATTTACTTGAAAAAAAAAACACGTTTTTGCATCACCCCAGTCTGAAGCCATAACTTTTTTTTATTTTTTCTGTTTATGGAGCGGGATAGGGACTTTTTTTTTGCGGGATGAGTTGACGTTTTTATTTGTAATTTTTTTTGGGGGGGAAGACGTTATGATCCCTTTTTTAAATCCGTTTTTTGTGAAGCAGGGTAAAAAAATAGGGCAATCCTAGCAGTGTTTTTTTTTTTTTTTTTTAATAGGTTCCCGTGCATATCGTGACAAGTTTTTTTACTCTGTGGGGTTTGGGGGATTTCGGTGGATACCCAATTTAAATTTTTTTTTTTATTTAAAAGCACATTTTTTTGAAAAAAAGTGTTTTTTTTGTGTAAAACAATATTTTTTATCGCTATTTCTAATAGCCGAACTTTTTAATTTTTCCGTATACAGAGCTGTTAAGAACTTTTTTTTTTTTGGGGGTGAACTGACCTTTTTAAGGCATCACTTTTGATGTAATGAGTTTTTTTTATTTTTTTACTCCATTTTATTGCTGCGGGATAACAAAAATCGCAATTTCGTCTGTTTTTTTTTTTTTTTTTACGGCGTTCACCGTAGGGGAATTAAAATGACAGATTTTTTTTGGGTGGGTCGCACGCCGCGGCGATACCAAAAAATGGGTAATTATTTTTTGATCTTTTTTAGGGGGATTGGGGTTTGAAAAGGGGAAAAAGGGCGATGTACCCTGTTTTTATTTTATTTTTTTTTTTGTGTTTTACTTTTTTTTTCATTTTTTTTTTTACTTTTCTATTTTTTTTCATTCCCCCCCAGGGGGGGAAATTTCAGAAAGATCATAAAATTTTCAGCAATGGAAAAACACATAAAGCAAAAAGCTGTATCCTTCTCCATGGGAACTGTCTGCACCGGCCCCAAAGCAATTTGGGCCTCTGACTCACCCAAAAACCCGGATGCGTCATTCGGCCCCGGGCTTCTGGTAGGGGACCGGTTTCCGGCGCCCCGCCTTACTGCGCCAGATCGGGGCGGGCAGCAGGACTCACTCCTGCCCCCCGCAGCCGCGATGTCGCGACCCACGATGTCCGCGAATCGGGGGGGTTAACCCCCGCCCGGGGCCCGGGTCCCTCCGGGGGTGGGGGGAGGGGGGATGAGCCAGCGGGAATATACCGCTGGTTTCATGCCGCGATTTTGCGCGCTCCGCTTTTGAGCGCGCAAGATTTTTCCCTGACGTACCCAACGCAATTTGCGGGAACCCCTACCCCGACATTTCCCCTATGATACGGGAAATTCGTGGGGTTAAAAGTGCCCAAAAAAGGGGTCTTTCAAACCCCCATTTTAGTTTCACTGGACATGATAAAACGCCCCTTTCCGCAGAATGACTTTTAAAACCTTTTCTGACCCCACAGATTTAAAATGCCGGGAAAAGGGTCTTTCAACCACCATTTTAGTTTTTACTGGGGCATTATTATATCTGTTGGCCACAACATACCCCAAACCTTCTGCCCAGATTTAAAAAGTGCCGGGAAAAAGGATTTTTTCAACCACCATTTTAGTTTCACTGGAATTGAACTAACCTGTCCCGGCCACGCAAAAACCCCAAAACCGAAGACCCCCAGATTAAAAAGTGCCAGAAAAAAGGGGTCTTTCAACCACCATTTTTTGTTTCCTGGGAATTGATATTCTGTCCTGGGCCCAGCATGGAAAACCCCCAAAACCTGCATGACCTCCCCCCCCCATTTAAAAAGTCTGGAAAAAGGAGTCTTTAAACCACCATTTTAGTTTCACGGGCATTGAATATTGTCCGTACCGCAAAATGCCCCTTTAAAAAAACCTGTTGACCACAGTTTAAAAAAGTGCCGGGAAAAAGGAGTCTTTCAACCCCTTTTTTTTCATTGGACATTGAATTCTTTCCGGGGCCCAGCATGACCCCCAAACCTCATGCCCCCCACTTTTAAAAAAAGTTCCGGGAAAAAGGATCTTTAAAAACCACCTTTTTTAGTTTTCATGGCAAATACTGTCCCTGTTGGGTAAGCTTTGCCCCTCCGTTGAGTGCGGCCCAATTGAGTTTCATTTGGAAATACTGTGGTTTAACGCTCCTGTTCCACCGGGGTCCCCTTTTCCCCTGGATTTTTTTTTTCTTTTTTTCCCAAACGGCGGGGGAAAATTTGCTCGTACTTGTTCTCTGTCTGTGCTCCCATATTTCCATTCCTCTGAAAAACCCTACATGGGGTCAAGTATTCCTGTACCTCCTTGTACAATTCAAGGAATTTTTTTTCCATTTTTGTAAAAGCAAGTTTTTTAGTAGTTTAATTCTAGAAAACCATTTTTAAAATAGGATGGAATCCCCCCCATTCTTTTTTTCCCTTTTTTTTTAAATTGTGTTAAAGGGGTTTCCCAAAAAAAACGGATTGAAGCTAGCTATGTTTTAAAATCTTTCAAAAACAATCATTTTGCAAAATGTGTCCCCTTAACAGTGTCCTACCTATTCCTGTTTCGACAGCACCATCCCCCTTGAGCCACTCTTACAATTGTGAAGAACAAATACGTTAAAACAACATTTTTTTTATAAAAGGACCTGTATTACTGCATTTCAAAGCAAAATCCCCCCAAAAAATTCAAAGCATACCCTTGAGCCATTTGGACCTTGGAAGAACAAATTCTGTTAAAACAACTTTTTTTTTTAAATAGGACCGTATATTGCTGCTTTTTAAAGCAAAATGCCCCCAAAAATTAAAAGAATGCCCCCTTGAGCCATTTGGAAAATTGGAAGAACAATGTCTGTTAGAAACAAAAAATTTTTATTATGGCCCTGTAGTATTGCTGCTTTTCAAAGCACATGCCCAAAAAATTAAAAAAAATGACTTCTCAGCCACTGAAAAAAAAGGGGGGGAGAAATGGCACTTTAAAGCACATTTTTTTTCCAAAAGGGCCATGATTATTCTGTTTCTCCGTACATACCCCCCAAAATTATAAATTGACTTTCCAGCCACATTTAAAAAGTGGGAGAATTGCCCTTAAAACCCCTTTCTGTTCCAAAGGACCATAATTAAAGTGATCTCACAGAACAT
The DNA here is from genome assembly GCA_025379985.1 of Phyllomedusa bahiana. Taxonomy (NCBI): domain Eukaryota; kingdom Metazoa; phylum Chordata; class Amphibia; order Anura; family Hylidae; genus Phyllomedusa; species Phyllomedusa bahiana. Next base: position 112,162 of record JAODAL010006577.1, on the reverse strand, counting down.
GACCCAAAACCATTGGGAATGCAAAAAATTCTAAAGAAAAAAAAGTAAATGGAATACGGTGGTTTTTCATAAACTTCTCTTTTTTCAGTCTCTTTAAGCAAAACCACAAAAAGAACTGTTGGGGGAAAAAGAATAAAAATTGCAGTAAAAAAATGATCATTTTAAAAAACATTTTTTAAGAGGGCCCTTTATTTTGAAGAGGAATGTGAATAGACCCGCAACTTCGGTGACCTCGGCAATTGGGGCCACAACATCATAGGAGATCCATGCCTGATTCATCTTGATGAAAGTCAAACGATCCACATTATCTGTGGAAATGACTGTAATGACTCCTCCAGCTGTACTGAAGGTCCGCTCAGATATGACGCTGGCTGCTGGGAGGACAACACCTCTATGGCGTGACGAGCCAGCGGGGGCCCAAATTCGTCCATTTTGGATACCCCAGAATCTATTGGGTCCGGAACACATACAAACACATCGGTGTTGAGCCGCAGATAGTCGTGCCCCAAATGATCTTAAGCTGGTCTCTGTGTGTTGGGATGTGTGCCCTGCATTGCATGCGTTGGTGAGGTGGTAAACAAAGATTGCCAGAGGTCACCCATTAGCTCTGCCACCTTGCCTGCTGCTGCCGCTTCGCGTACTTGCACTCTACTGCTGTCACGTCGCTGATGTTGTTCCACCGTGACTTTGGGAATGTGAAGCAGACGCAACAGATGTCTCCAGTTGATCAATCAGCAAGGTCTCCATTTCCTGGCATTTTACTCTCTATTTGGGTGGGTGGAAGGAAGTGCTGAGTTTTGTTTTGTACCGGGGATCCAGGAGGGTGGCCACCCAGTAACTGTTGTTCATTTTGATGGCCTTAATGCAGGATCATGTTGGAGGAAATGAAGCATCCCCAAACACTCAAGTGAGAGATGGAGCCTTGATTCCCAAGCCTCTGGTCGAGGGGCACTAGCAAACTGATCTTCCTCATCTTCCCCTCCGCCTCAAATTTCCCCGCCAACCTCTTTCCAAGGCAGGGACGTCGATAACGTCGGTGTCTAGAATAACCTACCTCCTCCTCCTCCTCCTACTCCTCCTCCGCTGCCTCCGGCACAGCTTCAACACAGCTCTGACTTGCCTGAGATGATGCACCCTGAGAGCTGATGCGCCACCTTGCACTAGGTCTGGGCCCCGAACCACTGCCTAATGAAGACCAATGAAATTGTGAAACTGTCGGGCATTGTGGATTGACGGAGGAAAGGGTCGTGTCCGCATCTGTGTCCGTCTCCTCTCCGTTGCTGGCGGGGGACCTGTTGTTTCGAGTGATCCAACGATCGTTCCAGAACTAAGATCACACCAGTGCTCATGATGACATGGGCATGGTCCGCACTGGTCCATTTTGGTGGTTTCTTCAAACAATGGCAAGGATGGTTGCAGAGCTCTTTCACCTGCTCACACTCTCAGTGGCTTCTCAACACCCCGAGGTCCGCCCGTGCTTGTCAGGCCATGTGTCAACTTCGTACTATGCGTAATGGCATTGCGGCCTGCTGCCACAACGCTGGAGCATGTGGTGGGTTGGAATTCACAGCGTGTTGCACGTCCAACAATGAGTACGGTTGACGCGCAACGCACAGCCCAGGCGGGACGAACGCAGGGTGCGAACAGCGGACTGCGAAAACTTAGACTTAGTAGCCTTACTCAGCAGGCAGTCAGAACCCGGGTAGTCTTTAGAAAATTTCTGGCGACGAGGTTCACGGATCATGTGCCAGGCAAGGGATCGTGCTCCAGCCTACCGATCTTAAGGGCGGCCAGCAGATTTCGCCCGTTATCGCACACCACCTTGACTGGCACATAGGTTCTTGGCACCCAGCCAAGCGGCTCGGTCACGGTGCGGGAGAGCGTCCACAGATCCTGACCTGTGTGTGGATGGTCTCAAGACAGATTAAATTTCAACATGGCTGTGTTTCTCTGGGCACGTTTGTCTGCCACCAGAGGACCTTGGGAGGACAGACCTGCACCATCCCTGCGGTTTTGAGAGCGTGCGCCGAGCCTGAAGAGCCAGTCACCCCCAGAGACATACAACCAGCTCACCTCTGTGAGCTGTCACAGAGATATAGCGGCCTTGGCCGTGCTTTTCTATGTCCATGTGTTGGTGGTAGATGGATTTTCGGCCACAGATGCGACAAACGCGCTTGGAAATTTTTGATGCACGGGCTGGCCAGGGCAGGAGGCTTGTCTGGCAAAGAATGCTCTGTCGGCATCTGGTTTGGGGGCAGAGCGAGTGGGGGCCATTGTTGTGGCGAAACACATCTGTGCTCCACCAGACAGAAAGGCAACATTTCAAGGCCAAAGCCTGCAATGCCGACATTAAGGCTTTTGCTTTGGGGATGTTTGGGTTAAGTGTTTTTTGCTACCAAACTGGAAGACAGAAGGCTGGCTGGCTAAATGGCCGCTGTACGGATGCAGGTCATAAAACTGGTTGGAAGAGAAGGGGAGGATGGGTTGTATGGTGGTGCTGTGGTACTCGTGGCGACGAGGCGGCTGAAGCAGAGGCTGATCCCTGATCATGACTCTGAGAGACATGGGCAGCTGAGGAAGCTTGTGGTGGCGGAAGAGAGAGGAGGGGTGGAGACAGTGGGTGTGACGTCGGTTGTAGGCCCGGCGTCGTTCTGGCATTTTTTTGGCCAAGGTGTTTCCCTCCATTTCAACTCATGCATTCGCTGGTGCATGTGACTGACATAGTTGGTGGTGGTTAACCAACCTAAGGTTTCTTTTGCACTTCACTTATGCGTTTAACGGCATAGGCCGGCATATGACTTGCTAGGGGAATCAGAGGCTTGGGTCAAAGAAGGCCCAGGATTGAGAGGTCCTGGACCTTTTTGACAGGCAATAAGTCGAGGAGCGGGGTTTGCGCTGACGTGGCTGGCGGAATCATATCAGCGGACTTCTGTCGGACGCCCTCTTCCCTTTTTGAGGCGGAACACGTCTGAAACTACCCCATCGTCTTTACCTCATCGTCCAGTGATGAAGGCGCTACGCAAGGGGGCAAAAAAACAAAAAATTCTGCTGAAAAGGACCACGTTGGTCCGCAATGTCGTCATCACTCATAATCAACAAGGTGACTTGGTCGTACCTGACATATCTGATCCAGGAGCTGAGGGCGCTACAAGAAAGAGGGATGCAGGCGTTGCCGACTGCCCGGGATTTTTTGTCCGATTGACCGGCATTCCTGCTCTCTCCTATGAATGGCATTCAGTAAACTGGCGTCAGAGCAAACGAGAAATCATCCTCTTTGGCACCTCTATGATCTTTTAACATGCTTCTGACCCCAACCGCATTTTGTCCTCAAGAGGTCTTCAGAAAATGGATTATCCACAGTAGTGGGTACCGAGTTGACATTTGTGCTGCTTCATGTTGGACGGATGTGTGGTGATGACGGATGAAACATTTTGTGCCCGTGACTGGGAGACGAGGAGGTAAGACTGCTGGATGCAGGTTGCATTAACCACTGAAGGACAGATTGGCGACGCTGTTGTTACTGAGATTCACCAGGGCCCTGACCAAGCGATGACAGGCCTGACGGTCTGCAACTGACAATCCGCTGGCATGCGTGTTGTCGCCAAGCCCTGGAAGGAGCACTTCTTCGTTACCTCCTACCTCCATGTTGCCTTCCACACTCTCTGCTAGCTATCACCTGGAATTTTGCTCCATGTTCAGAATATAAAATATTTGCGAGAAGGTTGGAAGAGTTATGGAACAGGTCTCTATTAAAGACGCAAATCACAGCTATTCTCAATCCTCAAATCAAAACAAAATTGCTGGATTCAAAAATTAAACTGCAAAGTAGATCTATCAACAAAGGGCTGGCCTGCGCAAAGTGAAAAAAAAGTATCTGAAAGGTATTGGATAATAAAGATATTTTTTGGCACCATATCAATTCACCTGTGGTGACTACAAAATTGCTTGGATTCAAATTTAACTGCAAAGTAGATCTATCAACAAAGCTGGCCTGGCCAAGTGTAAAAAACACGTATCTGAAATGTATTCGGATATATATGGTATTTTGGCAACCTTATCATATAAACGTGTGGGTGACTATAATAAATTGCTGTATTCAAATTTTAAGTGAGCATGCTGCCTCTTAAAACAAAGCCTTGTAGTGCGCCACAAAGTCAAAAAACATCTTATCTGTTATGTATTCGTATAATAAAAGTCTTTTTGGCACCTTCAATTCCCCTGTGGTGACTATAAAATTGCTGGATTCCAAATTTAAGTGCAAGGTGGATATATTCAACAAGTTGGATGGCGCAAAAATGAAAATGAACACCTATATGAAATGTATATGATAATAAAAGTGGAGATTTGCACCTACAAAGAGACCTCACAGTTACTAGAAAAGTGGTGTTTATCCTATAAGTTCAGGCTGCCCAATATCCAGGAAATATGTCAATAGAAAACTGTTAATTAATAAAAGCTATTGCAGGCAATGTTCTACACTAAGTCTTGGTGATGAAACTCTTTATCCAGTTATTCTTTATAGAGCTTGTCTATTGTATATTACATGATATTTTTGGCACCTTTCAATTCACTAGTGGTTGACTATAAATTGTGGATTCAAATTTAAGTGAAGGAGGATATATCAAACAAAGGTGAATGGGCAATTTGAAAATGAAAACCTATCTGAAATTATACTTAATAATAAAAGTGGTGTTTGCACCTAACAAAGAGACTGTCAGTTACTAGAAAATGATGTGTATCCTATAAGTCAGGCTGCCCATTTATCCAGACATATTTCAATAGAAAACTGTTAATAATAAAGCTATTGCAGTGAAGGTCTACCACCTAAGTCTTAGTTGAACTTTAATCCAGTATTCATTTATAGAGCTGGTCCGTGTTCGCCGCGGGGCCCCTCCCCCTCCACTCCCCCCGTGATTTCTTTACAGGGTGATTGCTCCTTTAAAATTCTCGACCTAACTATATTAAATCTTACATTCTCTAATCTAACTAAATTGTAAGGAATCACAGCTAATAGTAGAGGTTTCTTTGTGAAGAAATATAATAATTTCGCTGGGGCTGTTTGGACACAAGCAGAGCGCAGTCCTTCTGCTCTGAGACGCTGGACACTGAGGCTGAACGGGAAAACGTGTTCATGTAAAACGGGGGTCATGTGATTTTTCCGCCAATCGCAACCATACAATCCCAGTCATGCCGTCGCACACACATCTCACCCTGCTCTATTCTGTAAGCTGATTTGCTGGCCGCCAAAATGCCAGGAAGCGCCGAAAATGCCGCGATCTTAATAGATGATGCACAGATTTTAACCTAAATTATCGCATGATCTAAAAAATCCGATCACCATAAAAACTGTGCCGATTTCAACTTTGTAGATAATAATCGCTCAACACTATTTATGACACCTGTACTACTATACTAGCCACCCTGGTCAACTTTCTAGAACTATGCTTATACATGGACCCATGTTCTCTTCCAACATGCTGTACTGTCACTACAGACTTCCTTCTTGCGGATTCCAATCTGCAAAAACTTTTCTTGCTTGAAGTCATCTTATGTCACACTATGCAAGCACATTTTAAATTTGGCTTTTGAAAATTAAGCTGGGCTGTTTGGTCACTATAGGCAACTAAGCTAGAACCAGCTTAATTAAATTACCCTGTATTTGTGAAGTAGTGGGAGGAGAAATTTACTTTTTTGTGTCTAATAGATGTTAATTGGCTTTCACTTACAATGGAGTGCTAACCTCTCCTGTGAATCATACCAGCATCCCAGAAATAACGAAGGGTGGATAACTGGCAGAGCCAAAGTATAGGTAAATAAATGTAATTTTTTTGTTTGTTTTTTACCCACCTTGCCCCATTTGAGATGATTTTCTTTTCTGCCAGACAACACCTAATACTAAGTTAAAGGGATTGTCTCACTACAAAGATCATAGTTTAAAATGATGGGAACCAAAATGTAAGCATGTCCGTCCTTGGTTACTATTAGCAAAGTGCTATGGTTTATGAGAAGTGGCTGATTTGTATGTGCTTAGCAACGGAGTTGAAGCCCAAGTTGAGGGAGAGGGAAACAGAGAGAAAGAGAGAGAGAGAGAACAGCGGTACTTTGCAGTGCCACATAAAACACAGTCAGCACAGGTGTAGTATACCTCAGATGTACAGTCTCATGTAAATCACTTTTGTGACAGAGAGAGAAATAACACAGTTGTACAGTGCAGTTCCACGTAAATCACTTTTGTGCTTCACATGTGCAGTCCTACGTAAATCACTTTTGTGACACAGAGTGAGAGATAACACTGTATTGTAACAGTTGTATTGTGCAGTTCCACATAAATCACTTTTGTAACACAAATGTGTAGTCTCATGTGAAACACAGGCACAGTGCAACTATACTGTGCAGTCCCATGTGTAAATCACTTTTGTGACTTGCATGTGCAGTACCACGTAAAACACTTTTGTGTCACAAATGACAGTCCCACGTAAATCACTGAAAGTGCACAGCTGTGTTGTGCAGTCCGGCAAATCAATTTTGTGCTTCAGATGCACAGTCCCACGTAAATCACTTTTTTCTAAACACTGAGAGAAATAACACAACTATACTGTGCAGTCCCATGCAAATCACTTTTGTAACACAAATGTGCAGTCCTAAGTAAATCACTTTTGGGACACAGATGTGCAGTCCTATATAAATCACAGACAGAGAACACAAGTGCACTGTGCAGTCCCACATAAATCACTTTTGTGACTCGGATGCGCAGTCTCACGTAAATCACAAACAGAGGGAGAACACAGCTTTACTGTGCAGTCCCACACAAAAAAACTGTTGTCCCACGTAAACCACTTGTGAGACAGATGTACAGTCCCATGTAAACACAAACAGATAAAGCGTATAGTTTTGATCTGCAGATCTGTAGAGGTCAGAGGTGTAATAATCTGCAGGATATATCCCAGTATAAGAGAGAGAGAGAGATAAAAGAAATCCCCTGTCTTTCCCAGAGTTCTGAATGTCAAATGCTCATGCTAGATACAAAATAGGTAGAGAGAGTGAGTAAGTTAGATATACACTATGAAGTTACACTTAGCTTATCACTTCCAGTGATGCTATGTCTACGCAGCAAATACTGATATGTCATCATATTTTGACAGCATTTTATCTGTGTGCACACAGCCTTAGTCTAGGATAGCAGAGAACCTCTCCCTTCCCCCAGCTCACACAGAATGACTCATCACGGGCACACTTTGGGGACATGTCTGCAGAGAGTGAAGATACTCCCCGCAGGGAGGAGAAACACGCCCCTTCATTTCATAAGCTCTGCTTGGCAACCAGCACAAAAGGCAGTCAAATGGTGTAACAAGACAACCCCTTTAAGCATAAAGGGCTGCTTTGAGGGGCTGCATGTAACATAAAACATATAAAAAATGTTTTTAATGAATAAAAAAACTAATAAATCATTTGCATGATTAATGTTGTCAACATTGTATGGTTTAAGTCAACTTAAAATAAGTCGACTTGAAATATTTATTGTGTGGATATAGCCTAAGTGCGTCATGTGGTCGGGTGTTTATACTGTTAGGGCTTGTTCACATGAAGTTTTCGATCCGCTTTACGCATCCGTTTTTTTTAGCACTGAAAACTGCATCCGAAAAGCGGATCCGAAAAACTCAGCAGCTTATGCTGTGTTGGATCCCCTTTTTTTTTCTTTATCCTGGTTTTGCGGCCCTCTCTCTCTCCAGAACACATCCAATCCCACCCCTCCACCCCGATCCCTTCCGCCCCCCTCCCGACCCCCCACCCTTCACCCATCCCACACCCTTTCCCCCCCACCCTAGGTTAATTCATTTCAATTTATCCCCAAAATTCATAAAAAAAAAAAAAAAAAAAAAAAAAAAAAAAAAAAAAAAAAAAAAAAAAAAAAAAAAAAAAAAAAAAAAAAAAAAAAAAAAAAAAAAAACCGTTGGATCCGTTTTGTATGCTTGTATCCTGCGTTTTGCGGATCTGTCTCTCTCTCTCACAGAACACATCCAATCCAGCAGCCGCTCTCACCTCCGATCCCTGCAGCCGCTCTCACCTCTGATCCCTGCAGCCGCTCTCACCTCCTATCCCAGCAGCCGCTTTCACCTCCGATCCCTGCAGCCGCTCTCACCTCCGATCCCTGCAGCCGCTCTCACCTCAGATCCCTGCAGCCGCTCTCACCACCGATCCCTGCAGCCGCTCTCACCTCGGATCCCTGCAGCCGCTCTCACCTCTGATCCCTGCAGCCGCTCTCACCTCCGATCCCTGCAGCCTCTCTCACCTCCGATCCCTGCAGCCACTCTCACCTCCGATCCCAGTAGCCGCTCACCGGCACCTCCGATCCCCAGTGCGCTTTCAGCACGTTAAAGTGGATCACAACTTTAAGCAAATCTCTGCTGCGCTGTGGGATCGGCTTTCCACATCGCAAAAGCGGATCCCATTTTTTCCTATGGGGACTGCTGTTGCGTACAACGCAGCAAGAAATGATATGTCATTTCTAAAGACGGATCCGCAAAACGCAGCAGAGGAAAGCTCTCAAAAGCGCATCGGCGTTCTCTCATGAGAACAGCGATGCGCTTTTGTCACTGAAAGTTATGGAAATCACACTGACCATTGTTGGATCCGTTTTACGGATCCATAAAACAGATCCGTAAAACGGATCACAAAATCATCATTTGAACAAGCCCTTTCACTCCAAAAAAATATATTAACAAAAAACTAAACATAAACGGGATAAAAGAAGAGTTCCAAGAATCCAGTTCAGGACACTGGGAATATACAGAGCCTGGAAATATAAATATATATATTATATATATATATATATATAATATATATATATAATAATATTATATAAATATATATAACTAATATTATTTATATAATAGTATATATATCATAGTACTAATTCACAGACAGGCATCACCTCATCATCACAAAGTCACTGCTATGGAAAAATGAGATGACTCCAGTGTAGAGTAAATAAATGCAATGCTCGCTGCCAAGATGGAGCCCAATATTGATATGGGAGTTTATCCGGATAAAGAACTGATAACTATAAAAAGTTTTCTGAATTACACAAACATTGGAATGTTGACTGTACTCTTGTAACTCTTTTTTTATACCCTTTATTTTTATTTTTTTGTTAATATATTTTTTGGAGTGTAAAAGTATAAACACCCAACCACATGGCGCACTTAGGCTATATCCACACAACAAATATTTCAAGTCGAAATCCATGTATATTGCAATTTGACTTAAACCAAAAGTAAATTATCCCCATTGAACTCCACAGAAAATACGCGTTGTAGAATCCAACAAGTGCATTTTACTCAGTGTCTAGATGTATCCTTAAACATTTACATTTGTGGGCCAATAGACGTGGACTTGACACATAGTTGTTGATACTGTAGAGGACATTGTGTCCTGCATTTACTAGCCAGGACGCTGGAGTTTAGGAGAACGATGACATGCCACCCACTCACCAGTGTACGGGGCAATGGCTCCTGCCACACTTGTAGTCAGTGCTCTCATTGAAGCAATGTAGATTTCTGAACAGTGTGATTTGGGTGGTGCCAGGCAAGAGGGGGGAAATCGTCTCATCCAAACTCACTCCACTTTGCCTTGTGCCCTACACTCACCAGTTGATAGAAATTCATATATAAATTGCAGTTGTTGTTCTGTGACAGGAAGTGTGCCCTTAAGTGGTGGATGAATTTTTCTGTGGATTTTGGTGCAAATTTTGTCACAGATTTTACTGTGAACTTTTCCACACTCACTTTGATGGGAGTAGACAAAATCCGAAGGAAGGTTTATCAGACAATTTTAATGCTTATTTTGCCTTTTTGCCCCTATTGAAGTCAATTTATTAAATTCTGCAACAAAATTTGATGCAAAATTTGTCACATATGCAGTCAACCTTACAGGCACTAGCTTGGCATAGGGTATTTACTAGTACTACAATCCAGGGGAATACATTGCAAGCTGAGGGAACGCTGGCCAGAGAAAGGCTTATGAGAGCCTTTTGAACCAGAAATAAAAAATGTTTGTCACTGACCATCCCTTTGACTGTGCTGCTATATTAATACTGATTTAATATTCTGTATGTCATACGTCTTGTGCATAATTTTATATACCTGGTGAAACAGAGTATCAGGGAAGAATTTAGAGATTGTACTAATTGTGGAGTTACACGTGAAACAGGGTTCTTGTCAAGTTGAGTCAATTGTGAGGTTGGATACTATGTGAAATCCTGTCATTTCCTTTTAATTTTTTTCCTATGTTTATAGGGAAAACTAAATGAACTTATTTTTATGTGTATTATTTAATGTTCTTCAAATTAGCTTTTTCTTGATCCACCGCCAAACCCCAAAATGTCTGCTGAAGTAAATGCAATCCTTTAATCCTATGAAAAACACATTTGGCTTTTGCTGCCCCTGGGAAGCTCAGATGTTCAACATTTTACTTCAGTACAGTATCCTTCCAGTCAAAACCTACGCAAAAAATCTGATACACACAGTAACAGTATAAACTCAACAGCTTATACAGATTTGGAATTCTGCTTTTCATATACGATTATTTTTGAACTACTGCATGGCATATGAGACGCCTAAAAGGAAACATCTGGACCAGATAAAATTTCTGCTTAAGAATAACAAAACAAGGGATCAAATATTTTAGTCTGAGTGTTCAAAGAAGTCTGATGATTACAATAAAGCTTAACCGTATACACTGGCAAAATAAAACCTTGATTAGCAAAATTATTCTTGTCTTGGTTGCTTGTTTTTTTGTCCCTATAAACTATATTTCTCCAGAAATGTATTCAGAAATGTAGATTTAAGGTGTTTGGCTTGTCTTGTCTTGTAAGGTTGTAATTTTGTATTCAGCAAAATCTAAGCAGTTTCAAGAGAAGAAATTGGATACTAACTAGAGATGGGTGAATCGATTCTAACGAAGTGGAATTCGTTTACAATTTCAGGAAAACTTTGGTTCTGCACGAAGCCGAAGTTTATGGTGACTCGCGGGAACGAAGCATCTTTTTTTTTTTCCTCTGGGAGGAAGAAAGGAGGACCCTCAATGACATGTGCAGACATGAAGCCAATCAGAGACCGGCGAGATTCTGTGACGTCACAGCACTATAATTTGGGGAGGGGGCACCTCCCGCCCCTTCCCGGTCCTCTTTTTTCCCACATGGCTTTAAACAGCTGCCCAAGGGGTGGCTCCGGGGGGCCCCCCGGGGTCCCCGGGGCCTGCCGCGGCTGCCTCGACCATCCCCTGCGGGCCCGGAAACCGGCTCATTTTTCCTATCCCGCTTTGTGAAACGTGTTCCTGCCTGCCCAGCCCGGGCGCGCCCCGTCCCCCGGGGCCTGGGGGCCGTTTTTCCCGGCCCCGACGGCGGGTCGGTTTAAAAAGGGGCCGGGCGCCCGGGAAATTTTGGTCTTTTCCCGGGGGCCTGGTCCTTTTTAAAAGGGAATACGCCCCCAGAAATTTTCTGCCAGTTCGTTGGTGTGGTTCCTTGTTGAAATTGTTTAAAAAGCCCCTGTCTAAATTCCCGGGGCCCTCCGTTCTGCTATTTTTCCCTTTGCCCTTCCCTGTTTGCCGGCCTCCCCTGCCCTTTATCCCCGTTTTTCCCAAACAAACCTCTCCCGCCTGCCTGCCCCTTCTGCCTGTCCCAAACTATGCCTCTGGATTACATTCTGTACCCCCACGGGACCCCGGCCGCCATCGAAACAAGTCACGTCGGGGGTAGCGACCTTTTAGCCTCACCCCTTTAAAAAAGGTTCCATCCCGCTTTGGGGCCCGGGGCCGGGTGAATCCCGGGGGCCCTAAATGGGACCCCGCTCCAGGGCGGGGCTTAAATCCCAAAGTTTGGGGGGGCCCGCAGAACCACCGAACCATAACATACGAACGGGCCCAAAAGGGTTTCCCGCCGGGGAAACCTCTCCCCAACCTCCGGGATTTGGGCCACCGGCCCCGAGCCAGGTATTGACCAGCTCGCAGCCTTATGCAGAACCTGCGGACCCGCTCCTCCCCTGGGGCGCCGTCCCCAACGCCAGCAAAAAATTTACCCTGCGGGCGGTCTACCTCCTCCTACACCGGGCCCTTTCTCTGCATCTGCCCGGGCCTTCAGGCAATGATGGGAAAAAGAATTTGGCGGGAGGCTTAATAGCCAATGCTCCTTTCCAAACATGAGATGTTGAGGCATAAATTTCCCCTCCGAGGGGGGCTAAGGTGGCCTTTCATAATTGCCCCCCAAGGGGCGAAGCTCGGCCGGGGGGCCACTCCACTATGGGAAAGGAAAATCCTTTGACGTACGATCAAAAAACCTTCCTCCAGGGGTTGCACCGCTTTGGGGAACCCGGGCCCGAATCCTCCGCGCGAAACCCTCTGTCTGTCTCCGTCAGGGCCGACCCCCCCAATTTTTCCCGCACTTTTTAAACCTCACGGGAAAGGGAACAATGAGGCTTTGGTGGCGATTTTTCCGGGCAAGGTTTTTCGGGACGTTTTAAAAGACGAGTCCCCTGGTGGGGGAATTGCCATCTGCTTTGGACGCCTATTCGTTAGTACCCAAATTGTTTCGATTTCCAAAAGGGACAAAAAAAGAGCTCCGCCCCCAAAATGGGAAAATCGCCCGACCCCAGGCCCAGCTCCCCTCGTCGGGTCCCGTTTTCCCAAACGCCCTTTCCAAATTTCCTCCCAAATTTGGCCCCCGGGGAAATGAACCCTTTAAAGGTTGAGAGGGGCCCCACCTGCCCCAGGAAAAACCCCTCGCAAGGGTCGTCTGGGGCAGCTAGGGCTTTACTGTGGGGGTTTTGGGCCCAATTTTTAATTGGGGATCGTCCGGTGGTCCGGGAAACCCTCCCCGCACCTGGGGGTTGAGGAGAGGAACCCAAGGTGCCCAGTGGGGGCTTCTCCTGTTGACCTTTTCCCGTCCCCTTTTGGGGGGAATTTCGCCGGAAAAGAACCTTCCAACCCCAACCGTCTTCCTTGTTTGGGGGGTCCGTGAAATTTTGTTAGCCAAATTTCTGGTCCCCAAAATTTCGTCCCCCGGGTGACCCCTCTGCAAAAACCCACATTTTTTTTCTCCTGTCAGTGGCAAAACCCTAAAGGAAGGCTTTCGGTTTGAATTGCCCCCCTCATTTTTACAGATAGGCCCCCTTTAACCCCCAAGAAAAACTCTGAAAAAAAATGGTTTTTCCCCCTCTCCCCTCTTTGGAATCTTTCGGGGCCTTCCCTTGGTTGAAAGACCATATCCGCCCTTTGGGGACGGGATCACGGGCGAAATCTGCGTTCTGTCTTGGGGTTCCCCCTTGAAAAGTCTACGAAGATTGTCGGGTCTGCCCAAAACCCCGTACCAGGATCTTCCCAACGCTTTTTCCGAAAGAAAGGCCCAAACTTCCCCCCCGCCCCGGCCGTCCGTTTTTCCCTATTAAACCGAAAACCCGGTGTACTCCTCCCAAAAGGGGCAGAGCCCAAACCCTCTTTCTTTTCCCAGAGCCCAAGGGCAAAAACGGGGGATACCGGGAAGAACCCCCGAAAGGGGGAGGTTTTCCCCCCCCCCACCCCCCCCCCCAAACCCCTTCCCCCCCCTTCGCCTGCGGGGACCTTTCTTTTTTGGGTTTGAAAAGAAAGATGGTACAAAAACGCCCCCTGTTTCGATTATCGGGTGTTAAACCCAAAAATTTACTAAAAAAAATTTAAAAACCCCCCCTGCTTCTGATCCGGAGTTTCGTTCGCCTGCTGGCGCAAAAACCCTTTTTCCAAAAAAAAATTTTTGGGACATTACGGGGGCAAAACCAACCTAATTCGTACCCGAAAGGCGACGAGGGGAAGACACCCTTTTAAATACCGAATGGCCTTTTTTGAATATCTTGTCAGGGCCAATTTTTGGCCTTTCCTGCAAGGCTGCGGCGGGGGTTCCGAACTTTGGGTCAATGAAAATTTTTCCGACCCTCCTGTACGCCGTGCCCCCCTGATGATAACCTAATTTTCCCCTTGGATTTGGAAAACTCACCGCCTCCCCCCCCCGTCCGCCAGGGGGCCAAAAAACGTCCCCCGGGCCCAACATTTTTATATCCAAACTGGAAAAAATGCTGGGTTGGAACACACCTCGTTCCCCCTTCCGGGGGAAAATTTGCCCCTCATCGGGGCCCCCAGATGGATCCCTCTAAGCGGCCCTTGCAGTCTTACAGGGCCTCACCAGGGGGCCCTTCGTGCTACCCAAAACCGTTTTCGGGGGTTCGCGTTTTACTCCCGACAGTTCTTTCCCGGCATTCTCCATGTCGGGGCCCCGCTGGTGGCACTTACAAAGAAAAACCCAAAACCCCAAATCCGGCCCCCTTTGAAGCTCAAAAAGGCCTTTGATCCCTAAAGGGTCAGCATTTGCTTCTGCTCCACCCTGTTCCCCCGGACCCGCGCGTCTTTTTTCCCCTTTGGGAATTGGACGCCCCTCAGGGTCCCAGGGCGGGCCTCTTACAGAAGTCTTCCTCTGGGAAACTGCACACTTGCAGTTCTTCCTCAAAAACCCATTCACCCCCGGGCCGGGGAAAAAATTTATTTGTTTGGGGAAACCCCCGAACAAATGGCCATAAAGTTAGCCCTAAAAAAATGGGGGCACTTGCTGGGGGGGGTTCGCCTTTCCCTTCTAATTGAGATCTTCCCCAATCACAAAAACCTCCTTTATTTTTCAGTCTGCTCAACGACTAAACCTCGACAAGCCAGGTGGTCGCTCTTACGGCCCCCCTTTGATTTTTTCCTTCCCCCTTTTTCGGCCAGCTGGAAGAACGTCAGGAAAGGCCCCCCTTTTTAGATCCCCCGCAAGGTGGGGTTAGAACCGGGGCCTTTTGCAGACATAATTTTTTCCCCGGGAAAGTTCCCCCTTCCCCGGCGGGCCTCCGTGGAAACTTCAACATCTACCCTCCTGGGAATAAACCTCCGTCCCTTTTCAAAAGGAGCCCTTTAATCCTGAAGTGGGGACAAAATCATTTTAACCCCGCGGCATCGGGAGTAAAAAGTCTTGACATTTAAACTCTCGCTATCATTTTGGGGGCCCCCCCTGCTCAAGATGTTTGAGGGCTTAAACCTGGGCCCGCCTCCTTGCCCGTAAAAAGTCGATGCCTAAGACCCGCGGGCCCGTTTCTGCCTCTCCCGGGGCCCGAAAAGCCCCCGGGGCCCAATTTTAAACAATGGACTTCGTTCCGACCTCAGGCCTCCTCGGGTAACACGGTCATTTTGGGGGGTGACCGATAGGGGTTTTCAAGATGGCTAAATTTTTTTTCTTTGCCCGGGGTTTAACCCCCCCTCCGAAATTGGCCCAAAACTTTTTCCCCAAACCCTTTTTGGTTACAGGGGGTTCCCCTTGAATATCGTTTTATAGGGGGGGCCCGTTTGTGTAAAAATTCTGGCGGGCTTTTGTGTTTCTCTTTTCAGGTTCAGGGGGAAATTTTTTTGGCGATTCCCCTAGTGTTGGGGCGATTTTTTATCGACAAAGGTTAAAAAACCCGGGACAGTTTTTATGTTTTTATCGAAAAATTTTTTGATCAAAAGCGATAATTTAGGTTTTTTAAAAACTGTGCAAACATCTATTAAGATTCCCCCATTTTCGGGCTTTCCCTTTATTTTTTTAGGCCAAAAAAATCAGCTTTCAGAAAAAGAGGGGTGAGGGTGTGTGTGCAAATTTATGAATGGGGTGTGTTTTGGGTTTCGATTGGCTGGAAAAATACATGCCTCATTTTACATAAAAACAGCGTTTCCCCTTTTAGCCCCCATTGTCTCTCGGTCTCAGAGCCCGAAGGATGTGCGCTTGCTTGTGTCCAAACAGGGTCAGCCCCAAAAATTTTTTCTATTTCTTCACAGAGAAACCTCTACAAATTTGCTGTGGGTCCTTACAATTTCGTTAGATTTTGTTTTTTAAGAAAACATAAAAGATAAGTTTTTTTTTTAGTTTTGGGGCACTACAGCTTTGTTAATTTAGGCAGCTTTGCACTTTAAAATTTTAAAACAGCAATTTTTTTAGTTTACCACAGGGTGAATTTAAAGGTGCCCAAAAAATTTTCTTGTATTATTCGAAAAATAAAGTAAAAATGTTTTTTTTACTTTGGGGGCCCTTTAACTTTTTCCCTTTTGGGAGCCCTTTCACTTTAAAACAATCCGCAATTTTTTTAGTCACCAAAAGGTGAAAATTTAAAAATCCAAAAATACCTTTAAATTTTTAAGAATACCTAAATGAAAAACGTGTTTTTTTTCACTTTTGCCCAGTCCAGATTTGTTGATAGACAACCCCTTCACTTAAAAAATTTTAACCAGCAATTTTATAGTTTACCACGGGGAAATTTAAAGGTTACCCAAAATATCTTTATTATACAATTTCTTAACGAAAACGTGTTTTTTTTTTTTTTTTTGTTTTAAACTTTGGGGCAAATTTAACAGCTTTTTTTATCCCCTAAAAAAAGGCAAAAAATTTTTAATTTAAATTGAATAAAAGCAAATTTTTTTAGTCACCCACAGGGTTGAATTGAAAAAAGGTTGCCAAAAACATAAAATTTTTATTCCAATTAAAGAAACCAAAACAATACGTTTTTTTAAATTTGGGCAGGCCAGCTTTTTGAGTTGATAGATTTTTAATTTGGGAGTTAAAATTTTAATCCAAAACAATTTTGTAGGTCAAAACCCCAAGGGTGAAATGAAAAGGGTTCCCCAAAAAAAACCATTTTTATTTCCGAATACATTTCAGAAAAAGTGTTTTTTTTACCCTTTTGGCGCAGGCCCGGTTTGTTTATAAGGGTTCCCAATTTTGCGTTATATTTTTAATCCCCGGGCAATTTTGTTTTGATTTAGGGATTTGAAATAGTGGGATTTGCCTTCCCTTTTTAAAAAGAGACTTTCCAAAAAATCTTCCATTTCCTTCTCAAATTTTTATATTTCTGAACATTTGGGGAAATTCCGGGGAAACCCAAACAAAGGGGGGAGGGGTAGGAAAATGGAGGTAAAAGGTACGGAGAGAAGGTGGGTCCTTCTCCAGTGCTTGGGGACCAAAACGCCCTGCCAGCGGATCGTCATTGCGGCCGTCCAAATTTCCCTTTTAGCTGGGGGAAAGGGGCCCTTTTGAACTCAGTTTAAAGAACAAACGTCGCCAATCTGTCCTTATGGGGTTTTTCAATCAACCCGGCATAAGGGGAGTCTTACCTCCTCGTCCTTTTTCCCGTCCCCGGGCCAAATGTTTTGTCAACACCAAACACCAATCCGTCCCAAAATGAAGGGAGGGCCCAAAAGTCAAAATAGTGTAACACCACTGTGGGGTAATCCATTTTTCTGAAGACCTTTTTTTTTGGAGCCCAAAAAAGCGGTTTGGGGGCAGAAGGCATGTTTAAAAGATCAAAAAGGGCCCAAAAAGGATATTTTCTCTTGGGGTCTTGACGCCCAGGGTTTTGTTTCCAAAAACAAGGAGGGAGAAAAGGAAATGAACCCGGGCAATCGGCAAAAATCCCGGGCGGTCCCGCAACCGCCTTTCCCAGTCCCTCTTGCTTGGTAGCCCCGCAGCTCCTGGATGCAGAATGTCCCGGACGACCAAAGCACCCTTTTGGGTTTATGATTTTTATGATTTTTCGACATTGGCCCCGGATTTCCAAAATTTGGTCTTTTCAGCAGAATTTTGGGTTGCACGTTCTTAAAATGGAAAAGGAAAGGGAAGACCGATTTGGGGTTTTGTGGTTCCCGTACGGGTTCCCCCTAAAAAGGGGAAAAGGGGGTTTTGCAAAAAGGTTTGATATGAAAATTTGCCAAGGGCCCCGGTCCAAGCAAACCCCCAAACCCCCCGCTCCCTTTTCGCCTTTCCCCTCAAAAAGGTCCAGGAAACCCTTTAAGCCTGGGCCCTTTTTTGGGGCAAAACCTCTGGAAATTCCCCCCAGGATGCATTGCCGCCTATTTCCGTTAAAAAAACCCCTAAAATTTTGAAAGGGGAAAAAAAAAAAACCCCCCTTTGGGGGGTTAACCCCCAAAATTTTCTAATCACATGCGCGAAAGCATGAAAATTTAAATGGGGGGCAAACACTTTGGGCCAAAAAAAAGGCCCGGAACCAAAAAACCCCGGGGCCCCCAACCCCTTGTCCAAAAACCCCTATCTGCCCCCCATCCCCTCCGCCACCAAAACCCCCGTTCCCCCAGCTGCCCAAATCTCTCAGAGTCATGATAAGGGAAACCCGCCTCCGCTTTCAGGGGCCTCCACCTCGCCCCATAACCCCCAGCAAACCAACCCGAGAAACCCCTTACCCCCTTTTCCTTTCCCCCGTTTAAGACCCGCACGCCGTACAGCGGGCCATCTGCAGCCAGCCTTTGTCTTTCCGGTTTGGGAGGGATAAAAAAAAAACACTTTAAAACCCCAAACCTTCCCCAAAACCAAAAACCTTTAGTTCGGCAAATTTCCAAAGGGTTTTTTCCTTGGGAAATTTTTGCCTTTTTCCCTTGGTGGCCCCCAGGGTGGGGTTTGCCACGGGCATGGCCCTTTTCCTGCCCCAATTAACCCGAGGAGAAGGGGAATTTTCCCTTTTCCAGGGAAAAGCCTTGCCCTGCCCCGGGGCCCCCCACGTGTCATCTAAAATTTCAAGCGGTTGTCTGAATTTTGGGGGCCGGAAAAATCCATCTTAACCCCCTGGAAAAATGGACTAGTAAGCACCGGGCCAAAGGGCCCGCTTTTAAACTCTGTGAAAAGCTCACTGGCTGAGTGGGTGGATGGCTCTGGGGTGACGGGGGGCTTTTCAGGCTCGGCGAACCTTTAAAGCTCTTCAAAAAAGAAAAGGGGAAAGGGGCCAAAGGGGTTTTTTTCCCCCCCAAAGGGCCTCTTTGGGGGCATTTTAAATTCCAGAGAAACCAGGCCGTGTTAAAAAAAATCTGTCTTGGAAAAACCCTCCCCACCCCAGGTCGGAGCTTGTTAGGGGGTTTTTCCCTTTCCCCAACAAGGGGCCCGGAAGGGGGCCCCCGGTGGGTTTTCCCCAAGGGAAAAAATTTTCCCGGAAAAGGGGGTGTGCGGGTAATTGGGGAAATTGCTGGCCCCGCCCCCTTTAAAATCGGTAGGTGGGGGAGCACTTTCCCTTTCCTGGCAATGGGCAAGAACTTGTCGTCCAAAATTTCTAAAGAGCTAAAACCCGGGGTTTGGGCTTTCCCGTGAGGAAAAGGGTCGAAGTTAAGGTTTAATTCCGCCGTTCGCCCCCCCTTTCTTCGTTTCCCCCTGGCTGCGTTTCGGGGTCTGCTCGGCCCCCAAAGTAAACCAATTCCCGTGATTTACGTGGGGAAAACCTGGAATTCCACCCTCCCAAAAGTCCACCCATTGTGGCAGAAGCCCCCCAATGCCCTTACCCCAGTTTGAATTTACACAGGCCGACAAAGGGAGGGGGTGCGGACCCCAGGGGGGGGTTGAGCCACGAGAGGGGAAGGCAAGGGGGAAAAGGCTCTGCACCCTCCTTTTCCAAATTTTTAAAAAAGCCACCAAAAAAGGGTTTTAAAGGGTGGGGGGAAAAAATCCCCTTTTCAGCATGAGCATTGGGTGAACTTTTGTTCTGGTAAGTTGGTTTGGACACTCTGAAAAAAACGGTCCCCCCCCCCAGCCCCACGGGGGGGAGGGAAGGACACAAGGGGGAAACGGAGCCTTTTTCTCCGTCAAATCCAAAAAGGCCCGAAAAATTTCACAATTTCATCGGTTTTTCATTAGCAATGGTTCGGGGTCCGGGTAGTGAAAGGGGGCGCATCAGTTTTCAGCGTGCATCATTCAGGGAAGAAAGGGGTGTGGTACTGTCCGGGGAAACAAAGGAGGAGGGGGGGTTTCCCCAAAACCGACGGTTAAACCCAAATTTCCCTGCCTTGGAAGAGGTTTGGGAAAAATTTGAGGCGGGGGAGGAAAATGAGGAAGATACGTTTTGCTAGTGCCCCCCGACCCAAAAGCCTTGGGAAAAACAAGGCTCCCTTTTCTCAATGATTTCTTGGATGCTCCCAAATTTTCCCCCAAAATGATCCCCGCCCTTAAGGCCATCAAAAAGAACAAAAGTTACTGGGGGGCCACCCCCTGGACCCCGGGACCAAAAAAAAAAATTACCCCTTTCCTTTTCCCCCATCCCAAAAAAGAGAGTAAAAAAGCAGGAAATGGAGAACCCTTTCTGATTTATCAAATGGGACAATTGTTTTGTCTGCTTTTTCGTTCCCCAATGTCCCACGGTGGAACAACCCTCAGCGACGGGCGCATAAGTGCCAAGTAGCCCCCCGGGGGGCAGCAGCAGCAGGGGAAGGTGGCAGAAGCCTAAAAGGGTGACCCCGGCAATCTTTGTTTACCCCCTCAAAACCCAAAGCATGCAATGAGGGCACACATCCAACACACAAGGGCCAAATTAAGATCATGGTGCAAAGACTTCTGCATTCAACACCGATGTTTTTGTTTTGTGGGTTTCCGGGCCCAATAGACTTCTGGGTATCCAAAAAAAGGGGCGAAAGGCCCCAGCGGCTCGCAAACCCCCAAAAGAGGGGGGGTTTTTCCTGCCCCCCAAACCGCGTCATATCGGAGCGGACCTTCAGAAAAAGCGGGGGGAGTCATTACAGACAAAAAGAAAACCCACTTTCCCAATAATGGGATTGTTTGAACCCTTTTATTTAAGATGATCAGGCATGGTTTTCGGGTGATGTTGTGGCCCCCCAAATTGCCGGGTCAAAAGTTTTTTTGGGCTACTTCACATTCCTCTTCAAGCAGAAATGGGCCCCCCCTTTAAAAAGGGTTTTTAAAATGATCCTTTTTTTAATGGCAAATTTTTTTTCTCTTTTCCCAAAAAGTTCATTTTGTTTTTTTGCTGTGAGGGGACTGCAAAAGACAGCAAAGGGTTTAAAACAAACCCCCGTATTTCCCTTACTCACTTTTTCTTTTGAAATTTTCCATTGGGCAATGGTTTTTTTGGGGGGATGTTGCTGTGGGGATACACAACCTAATTTTTGGTTTTTGGAAAAGAAAAAAGTTGGTTTTAAGGGCAATTTTCCCTCCCCCAAAATTTTTAATAGTGGCTGAGAATTATATTTTTAATTTTTTGGGGTAAAGTAGCTTTTGATTACAGCAATAATCCTGGTCCCTTTGGAACGAAATGTGGCTTTTTTAAATGGAAATTTACCCCTCAAAAATTTTTAAAACAGGGTTTTTGGGAAATCATTTTTTTTTAAAATTTTTTGGGGGGATGGGGCTTTGAAATGCAGCTTTAACACAGGTCCTATTATAAAAAATGTTGTTTCTAACAGGGCATTTTTTCTTAAAAAATTTTTCCAAAGTGGCTCAAGTGTCATGCTTTGGGAATTTTTGGGGGAATTTTTGGTTGGAAGGGAGCCCCCTAAATCAGGTCCTAAATTTTAAAAAAAAAAGTTGTTTCTAACAGACATTTTTTTCTTTACAATTGTCCCAAAATGGCTCAAGGGTCTTTCTTTTTAATTTTTGGGAGGGCATTTTTCTTAAATGCCCTATAAATACAGGTTTTATTTTAAAAAAATGTTGTTTTTTTAAAAAGAAAATTTGTTCTTCACCCAAATTGGGCAAGAGTGGTTAAGGGTTTATGGTGCTGGTTTAGAAAACAGGAAAAGGTAGGGAAAACTGTAAAGGACAAATTTTTGCAAAATGACTTGTTTTCAAGATCTTTAAAAATAGCTATCCCAAACCCTGTATTTAGACAACCCTTTTTTTACAATTTAAAAAAAAGAGAAACAAAGGGCATGGTGGGTTTTCCCCTAAATTTTTAAAAAAATGTTTTCAAGGTTTTAAAAATAAAAAAAAAAAATTTGCATGTACAAAAAAAGGGTGGTTTAAAAAAATTTTCCCCTGAAATTTTAAAAAGGGGGGTACAGGGGAAAATTGGGCCAAAAAGAAGGGGTTTTTCAGGGACATGGATATAGAGCAGGGGAAAGGAAAAAAGTTTCAGAGTCAATTTTTTTCCCCAAAGTTGAGTAAAATTTAAAAAAAAGAAAGCCAAAAAAAAGGGCACCCGGGGGGAAAAAGGGGCGTTTTAAACCCCCAGTTTTTCCAATTTAAACCAATTGGGCCGCATCATACGGAGGGGCCCAAACGCTACCAGGGCAGGGGCAGTATTGTACAGTAAACTAAAACGGGGGGTTGAAAAAAAACTCCTTTTTCCGGGACTTTTTAATCTATGGGGCAGACAGGGTTTTTTTGGTAAATTTGCGGTTTCAGGCAGATATAGTTAATGTAAAATTCCAAATAAAAGGTGGTTCAAAAACTCCTTTTCCCACCAATTTTTTTAAACCCGTGGGTCCCGACAGGTTTAATGGTCTTTTTGCAGTACAGGACAGATATAGTAAAGTCCCCTTTAACTTAAAAAATGGGGTTGAAAGATCCTTTTTCCGTCACTTTTTAATCTGGGGTCATGCAGGTTTGGGGCTCATGCTGTGGCCCAGGACAGGGATAGTCAATGTCCAGTTCAATTAAAATGGTGGTTGAAAGACTCCTTTTTCCGGCACTTTTAAATTTGGGGGTCATGCAGGTTTGGGGCTCATGCTGCGTTCCAGGACAGGGATATTCAATGTCCAGTTCAAGTAAAATGATGGTTCAAATCATACTGCCTTCTGGCACTTTTTAATTTGTGGGTGATGCAGGTTTAAGGGTCATGCTGTGGTACAAGACAGGGATAGTGAATGGTGTGTGATTTTTTTTCTGTGGCTTTTATAACCTAAGTGTGTTGCCTAAGATGTAGCATGTATCCATTTAACTGTTGTGGATGTTAATTCCAGCTTCTCCAGTCCTGTTTGGGTGTAAGAATGAAGGTGTTGTTGCTCTCCCATAGACTTTAATGGTCATCGCTCATAATCGACTACCGACTATCGACTATCTTGTCGATGATGGCCGACTATCGACCATCGACCGATGTCGATGGCCAACGTAATCGCTCAACACTACATACCACCCTTAGACCAATGGGCAGGTAGAGAGGGTCAACCAAGTTTTAGGTACCTACCTACGACATTTTGTATCCGCCCGTCAGGATAACTGGTCTGAACTCCTCCCCTGGGCGGAATTCTCGTATAATTCCCTAGACTCTGAGTCCGCTGGAGCCCCTCCCTTTTTTATTGTGTTTGGGCTACATCCCTGCCCGCCTCTCCCTCTGCCTACCTCGTGTCACATTCCTGCAGTGGATGCCCAAGTGCGGGACATCAAGGCACTCTGGCAAGTCACACGACAGGGCCTCCTATGGGCCTCCACTCGCACCAAAGTCCAGGCCGACAGGTACCGGAGACCTCCGCCCATATTTAAGAAGGGTGATAGGGTTTGGTTATCTGCCAAGTACATTCGCTTCAAGGTGCCCAGTTACAAGTTGGGCCCTAAGTATTTGGGCCCTTTTGTGGTACTTCGGCAACTAAACCCGGTGTCCTACAAGCTCCGCTTGCCTCCCACTCTGCGTGTCCCGAACGCCTTCCATGTCTCTCTCCTCAAGCCTGTGGTGCTGAATCGCTTCTCCCGTGGATCTGTCTCGCCTTCTCCCGTGGCCAACGCTCATAACATCTTTGAGGTCAAGGAGGTGCTGGCGGAGAAGACAGTGAGGGGGAAGCGGTTCTTTCTTATTGACTGGAAGGGCTTCGGGCCAGAGGAGCGTTCTTAGGAACCTGAGGCCAACCTGTCACCTGACCTCCTCTCTAGGTTCCAAAAAAGAGGGGGAGATCTAAGGGGGGGAAAGGTACTGTCATGGGGGCTGGCGCGGGCGCTGCTGACCCCCGCGGCCGCCCCGCTGCCCACAGGGGGGTCCGCCGCGGGTGCCGCGGATGCCTGCGACCAGACCCTCTGCTGCCCGAGCGCCGGCTCACTTACCCGTCCACGCTCCTGTGTACGTTGATCCTGCCTGTCCCAGCCGCCTGCTGCCTAGGGCGCGCGTGAGATGACTCATCTGGATTTAAAGGGCCAGCGTCCCGGTAATTGGTCTTTTGCCGGGTGCTGGTCATATTTAAGGAATACGCCCCCAGCACTCTCTACCAGTTCGTTGGTGTGCGTTGCCTAGTTGAGAGTGTTGGAAAGTCCTGTCTGATTACCCGTGTACCAGTCCGTTCCGCTACGTTTCCTGACCTTGCTATTTGCCGCCTGCCCTGAGCTTATGACCGTTTCTGACCACGAACCTCTGTCACCTGCCCTGACCTTCTGCCTGTCCCTGACTACGCCTCTGGATTATGATTCTGTACCACGCAGTACCCCGGCCGCCATCGCAAGCAAGTCAGGTCAGGGGTAGCGACCTGGTAGCCTCACGTCGCAGCAAGTCCATCCCGCTTTGTGGCGGGCTCTGGTGAATACCGGGGGCTACTTAGACTCCGCTCCCTGGCGTGGCTTAACTACCATCGCTTGCGGTGGTCCAGCGAAATTGCGGCGCACCCAGCAAGTTAGTAGTGTGGCCGGGAGTCAGCAGGATGGCAGCACTGCGAGGTCAGGAGCCAAACGACCACAGGGTAGAAAACCCATTTCGCAGGATCAAGAAAGTAACGGCACAGGGGCTCAGCGGGGAAGCGCCGTTAGTAGTCGTTGGTGGTAAAATCACCTACTCGGCGGTGTGGCAGTTTTTTGCTAAGACACCAGAGGAGCCAAACATGTATATATGTAGAATTTGTGGGCAGAAAGTGAAGCGTGGTTAGGGATCTAACGTTGGCACCACGGCCCTGCATCAACACATGCAGCGTCACCATCGATTGGCCTGGGAGAAACGTGTCTCAGATGTTGTGGTCCATCCTGCTGCTGCACCCAGTGGCACGCATGCCATTTCAGCCAGTCGAGGCTCCACCACCTCTACCGAAGAGAGCTGTTTCTCTTTGCCATCATCTCCCGGTCCAGATGCTCCTGCTCCTCGCTAACCAAGGTGCCAAGAGACAACAGTATGCGTCCAACCATCCTAAGATGCAGAAGCTAATCATGCTCCTGTCCAAGTTGTAGGTACTGCAGTTCCTCCCTTTCCAAATGGGTGACTCTGCACCATTCAGAGAACTAATGACTTGTGCCGAGCCGAGGCGGAGAGTTCCAAGCCATAATTTCTTTTCCAAAAAGGCAGTACCAGCCCTTCAAAAAAATGTAGAACAGAAGGAGGACCAGACTTTGAGCCTATTGGTTTCTTCCGAGGTGCACGGCAGCGCAGACGTGTGGAGCTGTAACTATGGTCAGGGCCAGTACATGTCCTTTGCGGCCCACTGGGTGAATGTGCTTCCTGCCCAGCCACACCAACGACTTGCACAGGAGACACCGCTTTCTCCTCCACGTCATCAAACTGCTGCACCTGCACCAATGTCCGCTTCCTCCTCCACCACCACCTCAGCCTCCACAAGTACTGCTCCATCATGCCACATGTGCAGGGCACAGCAGTGTCACGCAGTTCTACAGCTGGGAGTAACATGGTGTCTTCACTGCACCGAGGAGGGATGGTCCATGCGCTCTTCATGGCGCACATGTTCAATCTGGTTGTGATAAGGTTCCTGAAGTCTTCCACCGATCTTCAGAAGATTCTGAAAATGGCTAGGAGACTGTGCGTGCACTTCATCCATTCCTACAAAGCCAGGAACATCCTCCTCAAGCTGCATCAGCAGAACGGCCTCCCCCAACACACGCTGATATGCGATGTTTCC
Organism: Phyllomedusa bahiana; assembly: GCA_025379985.1. NCBI lineage: Eukaryota > Metazoa > Chordata > Amphibia > Anura > Hylidae > Phyllomedusa > Phyllomedusa bahiana. The sequence continues at coordinate 86,539 of JAODAL010006577.1, read as the reverse complement.
ACCGGTTGGAATTCCACACTGCACATGTTAGACCAACTGTATGAACAGAGAAAGTCCATTAACGATTTTTTGATGATCCAAGCGGACAGAAGTACCCCCCTGTGTAACTTTGATGTCAGCCATTGGCAGCTCATGCGTGACACCTGCCGTTTGCTGAGACTGTTTGAGGAAGCAACGTTATTTGTCAGTTGCCAGGACTACAGGATGAATAACATCATTCCACTGCTTCATGTCCTGGAACAGATACTGAAAAGTCTGTCTGGACAGGGGTCTGGAGACGTGGTGACTACATCTCGCAGCCACATAAGTCCGGTGGGGCTGAAGTGGAGGAGGAGGAGGAGGACATTGGAGCAGAAGCATTGTCTGGTGAAATGAGTGGTTTTTCTACCCATGTGACAGGAGAGGAGGAGCAGGAGCAGCTGGAGGAGGTAGATGGAGATGAGGAAGACGAGGCAGATGACCCCAAGACCTGTGGCAGTATACAGTGGAGATGGAGGCACGGAGTCCCTCAGAGTAACTTGTGCAGAGGGCCCGCAGCATGCTGATTTGCCTGGCTAGAGACAGCTGAATAGTCACCATCCGGCAGAGGGATGACTTCTGGCTCTCCACCCTCTTGGATCCTTGCAACCGGTCCAAAATGGGAGCCTTTTTTCCACCTGTCAACAGGGAGGAGAAACTCACTTACTATAGAGAAATACTCTGTAGTCAGTTGGCCACTGCCTATGTGCAGCATGGTCCCTCCTCTGACAGGTGTGACCGGGGGGTTCCTCAGTGCTCACGTACCACTGCCATGGCTGCTGTGGGAAGGTGGGGGGTAGGAGCAGTACCAGCTCTATCAGCAGCAACCTAAGTGTGGAGTCGTTGATGAGCAGCTTCCTTCACCTGCCTAGTGAGGTGGACACTCACCAGCAGCAGCAGTAGCAGCAGCAGGACCTGGAGCAGACCCTGAACCAGCAGGTGGTGGCCTACATGGACAGCACTCTGCCACCCCAGTTAGAAGATCCGCTGGACGACTGGGCAGCCAAACTGGATGTGTGGCCGCAACTTGCCGAGTTTGCACTGGAGAAGCTGTCCTGCCCGGCCAGTAGTGTGGCATCAGAGCGGGTGTTCAGTGCGGCGTGGGCCATAGTTACCCTGAGAAGAACTCGCTTGTCAACCCAAAATGTGGAGAGACTGACCTTTGTGAAGATGAATCAGGTATGGATAGGCCAGGATTTCCACACACCAATGCCTTAGGCATCAGATTACATCAGCCATGACGCCTCCCCAAAACTCTGAGAAATGAGTCTGGATTCTAACTACCTGCCTCAGCCACTATTTTGATGCTGCCACCTCCACACTGTGTCATTGTGCCACTATCTGACCTCATGCTGGTTGCTGGTGCCGTCACCTCTACACTCTGTCATTGTGCCACTCTGTGGCCTACTCCTGTTGGTGCCAACTCCAGAATTTGTCATTGGGCCACTCTCTGACCTCATGCTGTTGCTGCTTCCGTCACCTCCACACTCTGTCTTTGTGCCACTCTGTGGCCTCCTCCTCTTGATGCCACCTCCAGAATTTGTCATTGTGCCACTCTCTGACCTCATGCCGTTGCTGCTGTTGATGCCTTTACCTCCACACGGTGTCATTGTGCCAATCTGTGACCTCATGCTGCTGCTGTTGCTGCCATCACCTCCACACTGTGTCATTGTGCCACTCTATGACCTCATGTTGCTGCTGTTGCTGCCGTCACCTCCACACTGTGTCATTGTGCCAATCTGTGACCTCATGCTGCTGCTGTTGCTGTCGTCATCTCCACACTGTGTCATTGTGCCACTCTATGACCTCATGCTGCTGCCGTCACCTCCACACTCTGTCATTGTGCCACTCTGTGGCCTACTCCTGTTTTTTGCCACCTCCAGAATTTGTCATTGTGCCACTCTCTGACCTCATGCTGCTGCTGCTTTTGATGCTGTCACCTCCACACTGTGTCATTGTGCCACTCTGTGGGCTACTGATGATGCTGCCACCTCCAGAATTTGTCATTGTGCCACTCTGTGGCCTACTCATGCTGCTGCCAAGTGACCGCTGTCCCACTGGAACACCCTGTGGTTTCCTAATGCTGTTTCCACCCTCACCACTCTATGACATTGTCACTATATTTAGTTTCCCCCTTCTTTTCACCTTTCAGAAGGAACGTGAAGGATCAGGATTGTCTAGCCAAAATCAGGAGTGGATACAGAACATAGAAGACATGCAAATATCCCATTTACTGGTAATCTCTGTTTTGGATCAACTGTTTTTGGATTTTTCAGCTGGCGCTGCCATGGCTTTATCAGGCTGCATTCCTGCTTCAGTTTTTGGGTCAGTTTTGCCCCCGTAAGTGCCCAGGGAATTTTAGAGCGGCATCAGTCATGTGTGTGTCATACTAAAACACAGCATTCTATGAAGACCAAACCAAGCTCCCTCTGCATATTTGAGCATGGCATAATGTTCTACAGCACCCTACCGGCTCTCTGCAGCCAGGAAATAGCTGTTTTTTTATGCGATTCGTCGCGAATATATTCGGGTCGAAACTATTTTTGTCGGAACATTCAGCGAATCTGGCGAATCGAATTTTTGAGAAATTTGCCCACCTCTAATAATAACCCCTACAGGGGACCATTACAGGGCTTACACAGTCAAGTTACTTTTTTATGACCAGAGCTATTGTCCAGCAGCTAGATGCAGTGGGAGTGACTCCATAGGGTCCTAGTAATTTTTCACAGGTACCTTGAGCTATGCTGATTGCAGACCTTCTCACAGCTGCTGGAGGGTACATGAGGGAGGATTCATAGAGCAATCAAGATGATAGAGGTAGAAATAAATCTACCCAATTGGATTTAAGTCTCAGGAATTGGGGGGTCAGGGTAGCACTTGAAAGTCTTGGTCAATGACAGACATTTTTAGCCATGTGACATGTTGCATTGTCTTGCTGGAAGATCCCATCTGCCAGGAAAGACAACCAGCATGTGTAGGTGTACGTGATCTACAAGGATGGATTCATAACCAAATCAGTCGAGAGTGCCTTCCACATGGATGAAAACATTCCCAAGACCATAAGGCTACCACCACCAGCTTGTGTTCTTCCAGCAATGGTTGTGAGGTGGTTGCAATATGTTTGTTCTCTGATGTTTCTCAACTGACACGCCAATGTTCATCTGGTTGATGAAGTACAAAACATGACTGAAGAGATTAGGCAATTCTTTGCCAATCAATGGAGGTCCATTTCTGATACTGCTTTGAAAATTGAATCGCTTTCTGCTAAGGTGCACTTATCATCTGTCTGCTTCCAAGCCACATACCCAGTACAGTTTGCTGAACTATTCATTGTCTAGATACACTGGTTAATTTTGGCGGTGTGCCTTTCTCCCCTTGCTTATTTGCAATGGTGTCATTTGTCCACTCACAATACACTTTCACCAACGCATGGAAACAGTTTACAAACTGCACATAATTTCTGCTCTTCACCTGAAACCAAATCACCCCTTTTTTAAATTCTGATAAATTGCCACCCATGACAGTAACAAAGCTTATGTGTGCAGACAGTCTATGGCATGATTTATACTGTATACCAACCAGGCAGGCTTACGACACGTGACTTCCTTTATGAACTAAAAACAAAAATTGGTCTGCACATCCAAAATGATTATTTTTTTTTAAATAAAAAAATAGGTGCATGATGGTGTGGAGGCAAAAAGCAATGCAAACACAATACAATATCAGCAGCACTCTACAAGCACTAAAAAATAATCAAAGGGACTATATGAATGTTTTGGAAAAGCATTTCTGCTACTTTTAAATACATGAAAATTTAAGGTTCTTAGGGCGACATGTATAAAGGGTTTTTCTGGTGTACAATGCACCTTACTGATGTCTAATGCCCCTAACGTATGTGTTAGGCGCATTGTTCGCTAGACTCAACACTTTTGAATGTGCCTAACTTGAGGGGGCATTCTGGGGACGTTATGGGGGCATTATGGAGGTGTGTCGCACGACATTCGTAAGATTGGACACATATATGAATGTGGTTCGGCAAAACTAGGCGCATTACTGCTCTGACGGGCAGACCTATTTCAGTGTGGTCTGCCTGAGCCTGAGGAGTCAAAGTGAAGTTAGATTTGATATAAGGGGCAAAAATGTCCAATTTTTCTCAACTTATACCAGTACATTAATAAAAAGTAATTTATTATAATTAACAAACTGTATAACATGTAATTATTTAAAGTTAATGAAAAATTTGATCATATAAAATTAATACAAAAATACATAATGTCCCCAAAATATAGAAACTAATTTTACATTACATAACCGACTGAATATGTTGTTCAGATTTTTCTATTTTAAATTTTTACTACATTAAATTTGAAATTAATTTTTGCTGCTCACACCCTTTATTCTACATACAGAAAGAGCCAGCACAGCACAGGTATTGCTGGGATCTGTGGTCCTCCAAGCAGGATCAGTACCATAGTTTCTACTCACTGAATGCTATTCTAATGGCTTTTCTTTTATCTCCAGCCTATCTATAGCCTTTATACATGTTAGGTGCATTACTTATACGCCTAAGTTTCGTGATGCGCCTTACACATAGGCGAGGCACATCGCACTTTGCACTCCATTTATGATTGCACAAAAAACACTTTCATAAATCAGGCGCATTATACACTGAAAATGAGACTCAACAATTCACTTTGACGCGCCTTCCTTCATACATGTTGCCCTTAGTGTACATTTTTGGTCAAAACTGTAAAGGTTCATCTGCTGCGACAAGTTGCCCTTAATACAGATGGGAACTACTCTGATGTTACCTCTCTTAGTGTCTGTACAGACCTCCACATCTCAGGGAGAGAAGATTCCAACTATAAACTGCTCTGATTAAAAAGTATGTGTGGATGGGGGAAGTGCAAAACCAAAATGGGGGCCAGCCACTGCCCCATGCAAACAGTCTAAAAACAAAGTTTGGTCTGCACACCCAAAAGGATTTTTAGATAAATGGGGATAGGTGCATGCTGGTGCTGCAGCAAAAAGCAATGCAAATTCAACACAATATATTGGCATTTTTTTAGTGGAGAGTGCTGCTGATATTGTATTGTGTTTGTACTGATATTTGCTGCCACACCAGAGTGCACAAATATACTAATTTTTCTAAAAAATCATTTTGGATGTGCGGACCAAACTTTGTTTTGAGACTGTTTACATGTAAGAGTGGCTGGCCCCCATTTTGGTTTTGCAATCTACACAGGCTTTTTAATCAGAGCAGTTTATAGTTAGAATCTTCTCTCCCTGAAATGTGGAGGTCTGAACAGACACCAAGAGAGCTAACATAATAGAATAGGTAGCCATCTGTATTGAGGTCACCTTGCGATGGTAAATGGGCCTTTACAGTTTTGATAAAAAAAATTGTACACTAAGAACCTCAAATTTTCATGTCTTTAAAAGTAACTAAAATGCTTTTCCAAAAAACTCCTATGTTCTCTTTGACCATTTTTTAGTGCTTGTAGAATGCTGTTGCTATTATATTGTGCTTACAGTACATTCTTTTATGAACTATGCACTGCCGTCATTGAAGTAGGAAGTGGTCATAATAATGTGCCTCGGCTGTGTATAATGTGATACAGAGTTATTTCCCATGGTTCCATCTGAGTCACAAGCAGTCACACTCATTCTATCTCTTCAGACTGTGGGTGGTTTTATAGCAGTGATTAGCAAATTTTGCTTTTCTGTAACTAGCTGAAGTGCAGGAGATGTTATTTTCAGCAAACAAAACTTATACATGCTGTGAAGACTGAAAACAATTGCTTTATCTGTGAACAGAAGATAATTAGGAAGTGAGCTCTGTTCGTCCATAGGTTGACATCAATCCCTGCTCTAAGCTCTCTGCTCTTATCAGATAAAGTTATGGTCAGGGAAACAGGTGACCATAGAAACCTGTGCACATAAAACATCTCATGTCTTAAGAAAAATCTATTGATCAATATATATTTAGAAAAAGTCTTCATTTAACTGTCCGTTCATGTTGAAGGCTAATCTTTGTAGTGAGAAAACCCTTTTAAGAAAATTAACAGGCTTCACAATTGGCCAAAGGTCTCCAGACCAAAGTCTTTTAGGAAAGACTTAGGGTTAGTTCACACGGTTAAAAGCCGACGTAATTGCGAGGACGGATTTCGCCCCGCAATTACGTCGGCTGCTGTGCAGCGGGGGCGGGGCAGGTGGCCGGCAGCTCACCAGCCCCATAGACACTCATTATTCACGGCGCGTACACGCCGTAAATAATGTGCATGTCACTTTCTCCCCCCTCGGCGTATCCGCCGAGCGGGGAGAAGACGGAATCCATAGTTCTCTATGAGAACTGTGGATTACCGTAATGACTGGGACGGATTCCAACCGTACTGCAGCGAAAATACGTCGCGCAGTACAGCTGGAATCAGTCACAGAATATGCTGCGTGAACGGCCCCTTAGAGAACGTAACTTGAATATCGTGGTAGACAGAAGAGACAAAAGAGAATGGAACACCAACGAAACTTTTATAAATGTTAATAACTTAAATGAGTTTCAGTAGAAGAAATGAATTGTCTATATACAAGAAAAAGAGGGCACAATCTGAATTAATTGGGGAAGATCAGAAGCAATGTCAGGAAACATTATTTTACTGAAAGATTAGTTCAATCTTGGAATAAATGAATTTTAACCTATCTGGGATAAAAATGTACCTAAGATAAAAATAACAAGGAAATAATATAGGGACAGATCGGGTGACCATGCATTTTTTTTTCAGTGGTCAATCTGCTATGTTTCTAATAGTGATATCTTTTAGTAAACAGTGTTGTACAATTTTTATGTCATGGTACAGATTTTTAATGATGCATAACAGTAGTGGGAGGACATGAGCTAAACTTGTTTCAAGGAAAATGTACTAGTTATCACTTAAAGAGGTATTCCCATTTCATTGATTAGCTTTAAACATGTAGGTGAAGGCAAATAAAGACTATAAGCAAATACATTGCTGTCCTGATTTTGCTTCCTTTCAAAGGCAGAGCAGTTCTTATTTTCTGCTTTTGTACAGAAGCTTCCCTAGGTTACGGACAACCTCTCTCTAACAGCAACGGTCAGCATGATGATATCACTTTTTGCCTGTTTGTTGTAAACAAGCTCTGTCTTGCAGTTATTACTTAGTGATGAACTTCAACTCTTCAGAGATCTGGAGTTTTGTGCACTTTTGTTTAGAAACCTTCATAGCTAATGTCATAGTAGAGTTGATATGTCAGTCACTACCACAACCTAATGATGCTCCCAGCAGAAGCCTATGTGTGGGTCCTATGCGCGAAAAAATCCTTGCATCACGCCACCTGCAATGCTGATCTGTATATACAGCGCCCATTGACCACTGTATATACAATCAGCCTGGCAAAGCAGCTGCAGAGGTAGTATGCAGCTGCAAATTCTGCTCCCTCTCTCTGTCTTTCCCTTAACTACCACAGTCGTGATTGACTGTGACAGCTAATGGGTTAATTTGCCCTCCTGGTCTTTTTAAATATGTTGGTTATTGGCTGGATCTGTGGTTTGGGGGAGGACCTAATGGTATTTAAAGTGAGTCTCAGCAATCTGAAGTTGATGGGAGGACTACACCATCTCAGAACCATTGAGCCTGATAATTTTGCTGTGAATTACTTTGTTACAGTGGATCCGACCCCTCGCATATTTTCCAGTGATGGTAAATATTTGAAACCCATTAAAGAGTCCCTATCAAACTAAGGACAAAAAGTATCTAGATATATTTTTTTTCTCCTATCAGGGTACATAGGATAGGAGAATTTGTTGAGGTCTATTCAGGAGTCATTCTTGCGGGGTTACTCTTATCGGGGCGATTACTCCATAGAGGGCAAATTAAGTGTTCCTTGATTAAGATGAGATACTAGTGGTGTGATTACACTTCCAATTTTAGCCCTAAAAGAATCTGAGGAATAGCTAAGACGACTTTTGGATCTGGACTATGTACCTTCAACTTCTTTTGATATAAAGAAGTGGTAAATGTATATCTTATTTTCCTACCTCATTGCATTTTGCTGTAACGTATAAGTGCTACAACTGTTGGAGATTTTTAATATTTGTTTTCTTTTTGGCTAATGTCCAGAGGAAATGGAATAGATTTGTATTGTATGTCATTGATGGCTTTTATTTTTATTAATTGGCAATTAGTAAACGTCATGTTTTATGAAGGAAGTTTAATTTATGGTGACTGGTCTTGAATATACCTTTCTTCAGAATACTTAGTCTAGAGCAAATTTAACCATTACCCCAGCACTATTCATTTATCTTTTTTCTGCATGGCTCCCAACGCAGTCTCTGTACTTATGTACCTTTCTTTCTTAATGCCTTTTCTCAGGTGCAGAGATCTTGCTACTGTTAAGTTGATAGCGATATCGCATTTAGAAATCCAGCAGTAAAAAAAATAACCCTTTTTGAGGGAAGCATAGTTACATAGGGAACCATAGTTACACAAGCTCTTCTTTTTCAAATAATGTATCCTCAAAAGACCATTTAAAACAAGTTAAAACAGGCAGCTGTAGGCAGGTATAGGCAGTTTAAAAAAATCACTTACCTGGCTCCCCGCTGCTTCGTCTCCCTCGCCGCTCCGCCTCCTCGCTGTCCGGCCTCCCGCGCGCTCCTCGGTCTTCTCGGCACAGGCGGGTGACGTCACCAGGCCGCGCACGCAGCGTGATGACACACGCTGCCTGTGCCGGAAACTGCGGCCGGCCACGGGTCTGCTTGCGGCCGCCCGGAGACCACTGCGGGGCACGGAGCGCTCGCTCTGTGCCCCGCAGTGGTATCCCTTCACCTATATGCGCTCCAGAGGATTCGCATATAGGTGAAGGGATCGCGGACAGTGCCCGGGCCAGCGCAGCGCCCGGACACTGTGCGCTCACTCGGCATTCAGTTATATGCGCTCCCTGAGGAGTCGCATATAACTGAAGCATCCCTGTCGGCGCACGGGCCATCGCAGCGCCCGAGCGCCGACAGTGACTAAGCCGAGGTAGAGTTTTTCAGCTCATTTTTTGGGCTGAAAAACTCGGCTTATACTCGAGTATATATGGTAGTTGTAGAGGTGCTAAACATGCTAATCACTGCTATATAACTACCCACAGCCTGACTTGGCAGTGTGAATCTGTAACTGTCTGTGACTCTGTGAAACAGAGATAACCCCTTCTAAATTCCAGCCCCATATATCCTGTGCTTTTTTTTTTAATTAGGCTGTGCATCATATAAATCCAGCAGTACTTTCAGGATGTTTTCTAATAATTATTTTTTGTGATTATATATATGTATGACATTTCATGTAGTCCTCTGAAAAAAATGAATGGGGAGCCCTGATTGGTTGATATGGGTAGCAAAGAAAGTCTTACACCTAGACAGTTTTCATACATGACCACCTAAAAGTACAAAGAACACAAAGCACACAAACTATTTTCCCCAGTTTATTTAAAAAATGAATAAGAAACCAACATGCAACTCTTCTACAAACTGAATATACTTAAATAAAATTATAATTTAGCATTACAATACATATATCGATAATATACACATTTGAAGTACGAACCTTTATCATCATAGTCTATTTACATATTATAAAGTATTTATCTTCCCAGCTAAGTTTTGTAAGAAAGCATCAAACAGATCAATATTTAATGAAATACTATCAGGCTTCTGCTTTTGTATAAACATTTTCAAAACTTTACTAACATACTTTTTTAGAGAAAAAAATAAGTGGGGGTTGAGGTCAGTTTCACATGAATGTAACACAGCCATAGTTCTGTATCTATATTACATCTGTGACACCCAGACCACTGCACAACCAACAATCACCATAAGGTTCTATGTCTCTACGTTTCGTTTTGTGCAACCATGGGGCTTCCACGTATTACAACTATAATGCAGATGTTAAATTGTGGCTTTATTATGGCCATGTTCAGACTATGACTAGGTTCACACCACATTTAGGGCTAAGTCACAATGTATATTTGAAAAAACAACAAAAAAAAGAGTATATAAAACATATGTACCCATCGCCTTCTAGCTCCTAAAAATATGCCAAAAAGTATAAAACAACTGCATACTGTTTTTGACAAAAGGTTTGAAAGGATGCTTGTAAGGTTAAACTGATTTGCATACTACACACTTGGATTTTGCTAAAGACATAAAAGGCAAAAATAACCCTCTTTAAAAAACATTGATCTGTCAAATGGACATATACTGTATAGTTTTTGATATATCTGTTCAAGGCAGTGTACAGTTGAACAATACTATTTTCAAACTGTATTACACATATATGTTACATTATTTCATCACCTCAAAACTGTAATGAGCACAGTGGACACATTAGAGCAGTCAGTGGCTCAGGAGCCGTTTGTTGGAAGCCCTCGAAAGTATTGTGCTATAGGACACCAGTGATATCTCAGAATTAATGGAACTTGGTATTGGGGTCAAACGTACCGTATGTGACTGCTAATTAACACCAATCTAACCAATATTTTTAATAAAATTCTTTATTGTTCCATGTCGCTCAATATGACCTGTCCAATTTGAAGGCAGCTCACATGTCACCAATGGTGTGGAACCAGTGTCTTGGAGATAAAGGAAGTGTGAAACGTCCCAGTACTGGTGATTTATTTCTTTAATTTGGTATGTTTAACCAAAATAAATAAATCATTAAATTTCATAAATTTTGTTTTTTTTAAAAATCGATGAACATAGATTTTTTTTTTAAATGTTTTTGAGGGAAGGGACCCTAAAGCTAGTAGGCCCATATAATCCATTAGAAAAAACATTCTAATCACTGAAAAGATTCAAATTATGTGGCAATGTCCAGTCTGTTGATATTAATTTGCTTAGAATTACATAAACTGCAAAATTGCATTTTTTTTACATTTTATGATAAAGATGTAATCATGTTTTGATGTTTTAAAATTCAAGTGCATTTTTTGTAAGTTAAAGAATAATGCCAAGTCTTAGTTTTAATGACTGCTTAACCCTGACAAAACCAGGAGATAAAAATCATTATTTTTAGTTTGTAACACATCAATAAAATATTGTGGAAATACATTTTTCAAAATGGAAAAAAAAACTTAGGAAAAAGTGAAATAAATATGTATAGAGGAAATTGGTGAATCAAAGTAATCTCCTCTCTTATCTACATACTTAATGAACTTATAAAGCTCATACATACTACTCATTTTGATCGCAAACACAAACAAGGTATCAGAATTATAATACAAAATATTTCCCGTTTTCAGAGTCATGGAAACAGCTACAGCAAAGTTCAGGAGAGTATGAGACAAATATTAATTTCAAAGGTCTTATTTTTATATGATTATAAATGTAAAAATGGACCCTTTTTAAAGAGTGTTTACAATAATATAAGCATAGATTATCTGAAAACTAGGAAAGAAGTTGTTTATTTGCTTGTACTCCTCCTGGGGCAGTTGGTTGCCTCCATCATTGTATTTTGCGAAAGGAATCGCCTTTCAGTCTTCATATACTCTATAAAAAAACAAAAGTTATTTATGAATTCATCAATTCTTGCATTTTGAAATTATAATACACTATAAATAAAACTAATGGTAAAACATATACATTAAATTAAAAAATTGCTTATATTCATATAAGTTCAACTATGGTCACAGAGAAAACATTTTGAGCAACGATTGGATAGTACAGTAGTTGGTTTTGAACTTGTGAATGTAATATATGTATACGGTTATGAGAAAAAAAGTACACCCCCAAAATATTCTTAGAAGGTCGTAAAATTATATATATGTACATGTGGAGAAAATTTTACGTTAAAGAAAGAAGAACCCACAAAGGTCACTGAAATAACTTGAAACTGACACATGTAATAATACAATTAAATTTACTAAAAATCAGCTAATGAAAAATCAGGTATTACTTTTGAATTGTGCTCAATGGAGAATTAAAAAACCTAAATAACAATTTTCTATATGACTTTATCAGTCTCTCACGTTGTTCTGGAGAAACATGTACCATAGGCTAAGATAGATAACCAGTTTAACCAAATACTTTTCTGTTCTGATTTTCCTGCTGATTCTGCTTTTTAGCTGGTTTTCCATGGTAACAACCACCCATACCCTTTCTGCTGATAAGACATATATTTATATATATATATGCAGGGGCATAACTACTGGGGTAGCAAACGTAGCAGCTGCCACAGGCCCTAGGCTTTTAGGGGGCCCAGGCCCCGGGGCAGCTGCAAGCACGTCTGCTCCCCCGGTAGTTCGACTCCTGCGCCTGCCGGCAGTGAATTTAACAGTTGCGGGTCCGGCACATCCTGCCTCTGAACACTTGGGCCCTCCGGCCTGAGCGTTCAGACGCAGGACTGCCTGGTGTTAGCAGAGAGGAGCCGCCTGCGCTCTGTTCTGCTAATCTGCCTACTAGGCCTTAAGCCTAGCAGGCGCAGGGCCACAGTGCTGACGTAGGCACATCATCCCGCCGCCCTCGCCGAGCACAGACTGCCTGCCTATATGAGCACCTATAACGTGCCCTAAGCCCCCTGCCTGCCTATATGAGCCCTTATAACGTGCCATAAGCCCCCGGCCTGCATATATGAGCCCTTATAATGTGCCCTAAGCCCCCTGCCTGCCTATATGGGCCCCTATAACCTTCCCTAAGCACCCTGCCTGGCTATATGGGCCCCTATAACCTGCCCTAAGCCCTGCCTGCCTGTATGGGGCCCCTATAGCCTTCCCTCTCCCCTACCTGCTTGTATGGGGCCCCTATAACCTGCCCTAAGCCCCCTGCCTGCCTGTATGGGACCCTATAGCCTACTCTATCCCCTGCCTACCTGTATCGGGACCCTATAACCTGCCCTAAGCCCCCTGACTGCCTATATGGGAACCCTATAACCTGCCCTAAACCCCCCTGACTGCCTATATGGGAACCCTATAACCTGCCCTAAGCCCCCTGCCTGCCTATTTTGGGACCCTATAACCTGCCCTAAGCCCCATGCCTGCCTATATGGGAACCCAATAACCTGCCCTAAGCCCCCTGCCTGCCTTTATGGGGACCCTATAACCTGCCCTACGCCCACTGCCTGCCTATATGGGAACCCTATAACCTGCCCTAAGTCCTGCCTGCCTATATGGGGCCCCTGTAACCTGCCCTAAGCCCCCTGCCTGCCTATATGGGGACCTATAACCTGACCTAAGCCCCCTGCCTGCCTATATGGGGACCTATAACCTGCCCTAAGCCCCCTGCCTGCCTATATTGGAACCCTATAACCTGCCATAAGTCCCCTACCTGCCTATATGAGCTCCTATAACGTGCCCTAAGCCCCCTGCCTGCCTATATGGGTCCCTTATAACCTGCCCTAAACCCCCTGCCTACCTATATGGGGCCTCTATAAACTGCACTAAGCCCCCTGCCTGCCTATATGGGAACCCAATCACCTGCCCTAAGCCCCCTGCCTGCATATATGGGGCCCCTATAACCTGCCATAAGCCACCTGCCTGCCTATATGGGGCCCCTAAAACCTGCCCTAAGCCCCCTGCCTGCCTATATGGGGACTCTATAACTTGCCCTAAGCCCACTGCCTGCCTATATGGGGACCCTATTACCTTCCGTAAGCCCTGCCTGCCTGTAGGGGGCCCCTGTACCTGCCCTAAGCCCCCTGCCTGCCTATTTGGGGAGCCTAAAACCTGCCCCAAGCCCCCTGCCTGCCTATATGGGGACCCTATAACCTGACCTAAGCTCCCTGCCTGCCTATATGGGGCCCCTAAAACCTGCCGTAAGCCCCCTGCCTGCCTATATGGGGACCCTATTACTTGCCCTAAGCACACTGCCTGCCTATATGGGAACCCTATAACTTGCCCTAAGCCCTGCCTGCCTGTAGGGGGCCCCTATAGCCTACCCTATGTCATTCCTGTCTGTATGGGGCCCCTATAGACTATTCTATGCCCTTCCTACATATATAAATAAATTTGGTGTGAATACAGTATATAAAATCTACAGCTCAGCTGGAGGAAGCGGCTGTAGTGGGAAATGTAATTTTCAGAGAGCTCGCCTAGCAACTCTAGTTCCACCCACTAGCCTAGTGAGGAGAAAGATCCAACATGGCAATATTATGCGATATAACTGTGTTTGAAAATCGTTCACACACTGGATTGTGACAGATAATTACTGCTTATCTTCAGCATTACTGCACTATATGTTCTTATTTTTGGGGATTTCTCACACAATCCCTTTAAAGTCTTGTCACATTTAAATTAAATTGAGTTCAGGACCACTTCAATACATTATTTTCTTTCTCAGTCAGTCTGTTTTAGATTTGCTGGTCTGTTGGGATTATTTTCCTATTTTCCTACACCGTTTTAGTCAAATTTGAGATATTGGATAGATCACATTTGACTCTAGGGGCGACATGTATGAATCTCGCCGGGTCGAGGCGCACCTTTCCGCCAGTTTTCCGGCAAAATTTGCGCCTGATTTATGTCGGCACTGGGGCGCGCTCATACATCCTATGTAAAGTCCGCCGGGCCTCGCCAGTGTTTGAGGCGCAGTGCGGGACTTAGGCGCAGTGCGGCGCTGCGCCTATGATTCGCCGCCCGAGGTAGTGCACTCATACATGCGGGCAAAAGTCCGCCACGCCTCGCCAGTGTGGGGGGCGCAGTGCGGGGACATGGGCACAGTGCGGCGCTGCACCTATGATTCGCCGTCCGAGGCGGTGCGCTCGTACATGCGGGGAAAAGTTACCTGCGCCTCGCGAGTGTGTGGGGCACAGTGCGGGGACATGGGCGCAGTGCGGGACTTAGGCGCAGAAGGGACTGCGCTGAAAATCTGTTCCGATGCAAGACAGGCTGGAAAACAGCGAGAAATCATTCCACATGTCGGTGCGGAGTATGAATCAAAAATCGCCTTTATAAAAAAAATATATTAATTGAATAAAATCAGGTTTATTTCTTTATTTTCGTTAGGCAAGGATCATTAGTATTGGTGTAATGAAAATAAAGAAATAAACAGGATTTTATTGATTTAATATTTTTTTTTCTTTACCCCCATATTATTATTCATTTTATATACATATCGGGACAACTTCTGTAGTCTTATCATTTGATTTCGGCCATGTACAGTTTTATTTCAGATTGCATTAGAAAACCTATAGGAACGTCGCTCGCTCTCCCATTGGTCCAAATAACCGCGCCTCTTTTAACTTAGCCAATCACAAACAGAGCTCGCTCTGCATTTCTTTCCCATAGAACTCTATGAGAAAGTAGCTCGCGCTCTGATTGGCTAAGCTGGACGAGCCCCCGCCGCTTCAACCTATTACCTCTTTTCTGCCTTTTTACTGTATTTTGAACTGTCCTGCCTTCGAATATGATTGGTCAATATTTCTCCATAGGATATAATGGGTCCCTGTCGCTCCTATTCTGATTGGTCAATTCTCCTCCATAGGTTAGAATGGGCCACTGTCACTCCTATTCTGATTGGCTGGTTTATGCCGACCAATCAGAAGAGCTTAAACTATTTGAATTACTGTATTTCCCGGCAATTCTCCCTATTGCAATTCCTTATGTAGCGCCGGTCTCGGCGACAAATGCGTTGTTAGGGATTTAACTGCTTTATTTTTAGAGAAGGTTTCAGCGCTTTATCTGATAATGTTTTACACTTAATAAAAATGATTTTTTTATTCATACTCCATGCCGCACAGCGCTGAGCGCAGAGATTGCATTGCGCCAATCTCTCCATAGACTACAATGGGAGAAGTAGCTCGCGCTCTTAATGGCTGGGATAGCCAAGCCCACGCTAGCTCAGCCAATCAGCTCTTTTCTGCATTTTTACTGTATTTTGAACTGTCCCGCCTTTGATTTTGATTGGCCCAAACTTCTCCATAGGATATAATGGGTCTTTGTCGCTCCTATTCTGATGGTCAATTCTCCTCCATAGATTATAATGGGTCGTTGTCGCTCCTATTCTGATTGGTCAATTCTCCTCCATAGCTTATAATGGGTCTTTGTCGCTCCTATTCTGATTGGCTGGTTTATGCCGACCAATCAGAATAGCTTACAGAATTTGAATTACTGTATTTCCCGGCAATTCTCTCTATTGCAATTCCCGATGTAGCGACAGTCTCGGCGACAAACGCGTTGTTCGGGATTGAATTGATTTATGTTTATAGAATGTTTGAGCTCTTTTTCAGAGGATATTTTACAACTAATAAAAATGTTTTTTTTTATTCATACTCCATGCCGACCGGCGCTGAGAGCCGAGATTGCATTGGGCCCATCTCTCCATAGACTACAATGGGAAAAGTAGCTCGCGCACTGATTGGCTAGCTCCGCCAATCAGCTCTTTTCAGCAGTTTGACTGTATTTTGAACTGTCCCGCCTTTGATTTTTGATTTTGGTTCAAACTTCTCCATAGGCTATAATGGGTCCCTGTCGCTCCTCTTCTGATTGGTCGAGATAGCCAAGCCCCCGCTAGCTCAGCCAATCAGCTCTTTTCTGCATTTTTACTGTAATTTTAACTGTCCCGCATTTAATTCATATTGGTCAATAGTTCTCCATAGGTTTTAATGGTTCACTGTTGCTCCTATTCTGATTCTGCAGACCAATGAGAATAGCTTTCAGAATTGATTACTGTATTTCTCGTCAATTTCCAATATCCTAATTCTTGATATAGCGCCGTTCTAGATTTTTGGAAAGTGTTTTTTTTTTTAAATATTTTTTATTTTTGAGGTTTGAGCTCTTTTCTGAGAATGTTTTCCGCCTTTATAAAGGCGATTTATTTGGAATCATACTCCATGCCGCACGGAGCTGAGCGCCGAGATTTCTGTTGCGATCTTCTGTATGCTTCCTCTCATGTTACGTTCTTGCTTCACTTCGCCGCCGCCGGAGCATTTAGACCAAAATAAACTAGGTCTGCTTGTCGGAGCTGCAGAGCGCTGCATTGCGCCGCGCTTTGGCGAGCCGCGATCGTACATGCCTCGGGGTTTTCGAGCGCGCCGCGTCCCGCCCCGGAACGCCTACACTGTGCCCACACCGCGCCCATTGCCCACCCCTTCATGCGGGGCGCAGCTGAAAGTGGCGAACGCTGCGCCTAACACTGCATCCCTGCGTCCGACAGGGGGATTCGGGCCGGGAGGCGCAGTTTACTCCCAAAAACAGGCGAAAAGCCCGTTCATACATGTGTAAGATATGCATAAATGTGAATAATCTGTAAATGTGATTTCTGAGGAAATATATGTTTATATTAAACTTATACTGTATCGTCAATTGTAAATGGAGAATTTATAAGTATCACTGACTGGCCTGGAAATGGTTTCTATAGTTAATTGCGGGTGGTTAAATCAAGCAGGATGTACACAGAAGGGTTATTGCTTTAGACAATTGGAGTGATCAAATGCCTTTACATGACACAGAAGGCTTATTTCCTTTAGAACGAATTTTGCCAGGTGAATAGGATGCAATCAAGGGAGTTAATTGATGAAGAGTGCCCATACCTCATCTGCATGTGTCGACTGCACAATTTGACCACAGGGGGAAAAGGTCTTAACAAGAAAAGACACAATAAACAGAGTAGTGTTTATTGCCCCAGGATTGATCACAGGAGATATATCAGGATGTACACACAATTATCATAGAGGTGTTTATTACCCCAAAACTGATCAAAGGAGAGAGATTGTTTCCTCTTAATGGTGGGAAAATTGAGATCAGAAGGGAAAAATGACATAAATATCCAGAGTTAGATGACTGAGGGAAGCACTCTTGGACTGACTCTTGGGTACAGCCTTGGAAGGAGAGTGTTTTAGGAATCTCTCAGGCAGGACCATTTCCAGATTGGTAGATATACTCATAGATCTCCATATATGAAATTATTGTTGTTGTTTGTTTCACCGTTTGTGATATAATTGTTTGCAATTTCTGTGCTGGTTACTGTGTTTTTCCCAGGGTGTGTTTTGTAAAGGTGTTTATGTTAGGGTTAATATATATATATATATGTTTTTTTCCTGTACTTGATTTATGATTTATAACCTTGTGTGGTGTATGATTTTAATGTTTTTACCCCATTATACCCCATTTCATTCTGGATAATATATAATCTCTTTTTAATACATTTTGTTGTTGGCGTGTTTACTTTGCTGACTGTCCCCTGAGAATCTAGGTGGGAATATGGTTGTTGTTCAATATTAGTATTCTTGAATATTAATATTGTTAATAATAATTAATATTTCTTAAACATGTTGCCCTAGAAGTTTTTGTATATGGGGAACTTTGTGGCTGTGAAACGGATCTGGGAAGTAGTCGGGCTTCTGAGAAGAAAACAGATACTTAATACAGATTTTATACTGTTAAATAATGTAATACTTCTTTTAATATTGTATTACAGAAATGTTCAAGCAACAGCAACAATTAGTGTGAATGGAACCATTTAGCATTTATGTCTTGCATGTGAACTGTAACCACTAGAGTTGCTGTGCTATTATATGTGAAGAGGAGTTAAAAAGGCTTTACCACAAAGTAAAATTGATGTGGGAAGCTAGAAAATTAAATAAACATTTTCACCATTCATCATTATTAAAAATTCTGTACCATTATTCTTTTAGCTGCTCTTTTAGTGATCTATAGTGTACAGCTTGTCTCTAGGGTATACAATCCGTGATGAGAGCTCCTCAGTCCTGGCTGCACATGCTCAAACATCACCCCTCCTCTCAGGCAGCTACTGTCAGTCTATTCCCTGCTTAGTAACACACACTCACTGCTGTGCAAGTGTTCAAACCCAGGTGCTGTCATTCTACTCCTGTCCTCTGTACTCCTTAGTAATTAGTCGAAATGAGGATAAAAAAGCCAAAACAAAACATGTATGTTCATTGAGAAAAAAAATCCGCATTTGGTTTCTGAGGGACTTGAACATAGGACTCCTGTGATGTAAGATAGAAGTGTTAACTATTCAGCTACACTGTAGCTACTCAAAGCTCTTGTATTTTAAGTTACTTGCCTTTACATAAACAGATCTTTTTTAACTTAAAGGGGTTGTCTCGCTACAAGGATTGCTTTTTATGTTAAAGATCTTGCAAAAACAAGTCACTTTGCAATATATGTCCATTAAATGTGTCCTACCTATCCTGAGATATTCCCTCTTGTATGGGCTGCATCAGCTCCACAGGTCGCTATAGCTACAGACCTGTTTGATCTCTCCTGATAGGCTGCCAGCACTAGTTGTTATAGCTACAGACCTGGTTTCTACTGCTGTCTAGTAGTAGCCAGTAAACACGCCCCTCAATTCAAAATGAAACCATGAAAACAAGACTGAGGTAAGATGAATCAATGTAGTGAGACAACCCCTTTAAGTAAGCACACTGTGGGGTAAGGCATGGTGATGTCAAGCCTGCTGGGTCACATGCTAAGTGTCACGGGTGCCCCTGCGACCCTCAAACCGGGTCGCAGGCGCACCCGTGTCCCCCAGTCTGGCGGCGCCGCTGCCCGCATGTCGGGCAGCGGAGGTGCTTGTCCTGGCGGCCGAGTCCCGGCTCACTTACCCGTCCACGCTCCTGCTGCTGCTCCTGTCTCCTGGTGCGCGTGTCCCCGCTCCCTAGGGCGCGCGCGCCGGCTCTGTTAAATTTAAAGAGCCAGCGCACCGGTAATTGGGTATTGCCAGCCGCTGCCCTTATTTAAGCCTGCCTCTTCCTGATGCCCTTGATGGATCTTTAGTGCCCATTGCCTATTGAGAAATCGTTCCTGAGTCTTGTTCTGATTACCGTGTACCGTACCGTTTGGCTCCGTCCCTCGACCACGAATCTTGCCGCCTCCCCTGATCTTCCTGCCTGTCCATGACCACGAACCTTGCCGCCTGCCATGTCAGGGGTAGCGACCTGGAGGACTCCCGCCGCAGCAAGTCCATCCCGCTTTGCGGCGGGCTCTGGTGAAAACCGGGACCTACTTAGATTTCGCTCCCTGGCGTGGCTTACGCAATCACTTATGGTGGTCCAGAGGATCCACTACCTTCAACCGTGACAGTAAGACCCGGCCATGGATCCCGCCAAGGTGCCTCTGCCCAGCGTCGCTGATCTAACCGCCATCGTGGCGCAGCAATCCCAGCAGATCGCTCAGCAGGCCCAGCACTCAGCCACCTCTCCACCATGTTTGCAGCAGTCCTGGCCACCCGCAGCAACGACCCGCTCCCGTGGCTTCCGCTGCACCTTCGGTTTCCCCACACCGACTGTTTAGTCCAAGGTTTTCGTCTGTCTTTTGCCGTCCAAGTTCGATGGGACTCAAGACTTGAAGGGGCTTCATCACCCAATGTTCCCTGCACATTGAGTTAATGGGGAACCAATTCCCTACGGAAAGGTCGAAGGTCGCATGTGTGGTCAGCCTTCTTTCCGGAAAAGCCCTGGCCTGGGCTACCCCCCTGTGGGACAGAGATGATCCGGTCACGGCTACCCTCGCCGCCTTCCTCACCGAGTTCCGCAGTGTGTTGAAGGAACCCACTCGAGCCTTTTCTGCTGAAACCGCCACACTAAAGCTGCAGCAAGGCGACTCCGCGGTGGGTGATTACGCGTTACATTTCCGCACCCAGGCCTCGGAACTGGCTTGGAACGATGCTGCCTGGGCCGGCACCTTCAAGAAAGGCCTCTCCAACCAGATCAAGGATGCCTTATCTACCCGTGATCCGCCTTCCTCTTTGAGTGACCTAATCTCTTTGGCCACTCGGATCGATATCCGTTTTTCTGAACGGCGAGAAGAGCTACGCCAGGAACGTGAACCTGCCAGGGGTCGTCGGTTTCCCAACCTAGCTCCTGTATTCCAGAGGCCGCCACAGTTGACCTCCCTGCCTGCTACTGAGGAACCCATGCAACTGGATAGAGCTCACTTGACTCCACAGGAGCTGACCCGGCGGCGACAAGAAAACCTGTGCCTCTATTGTGCCAGCCCCGAACATTTCCACTGGGGCTGCCCCCTTCGTCCTCAGCGTTCAGGAAACACATGCACCTAGGATACATGGGAGAGGTGTTCCTAGGTGAGAGCAAGGCCTTTCCTCGTTTGACCATACCCGTTCTACTCGGCACTGGGTCGGGCACCCACTTTCAAACATCGGCCTTCTTGGACTCTGGGTCGGCTGGAAATTTCTTGGACGCTACCTTGGTGTCTCAGCATAAGCTCCCTGTGGTCCACTTGAAGAAACCTCGGGCCATCTCCTCTTTCAGTGGGGAGATTCTCAGCGATCCATTCTGGTACCGCACTGAGCCTCTGTTCCTTCAAGTGGGGGCACTACATAAGGAGAGACTTACGTTCTATGTGCTACCTTGGTCTTCCTCGTCCATCCTGCTGGGGCTTCCGTGGCTGCAGCGCCATGCTCCTGTGCTCAACTGGCAGACGGGCGAAGTCCTGCGTTGGGAATGTCAGTCTCGCTGTTTGGTGGCACCTTGCCTGGTGCTTACCGCTTCTCCAGTACCGTCTAAGCCTCTGGCAGGCCTTCCCGCCCCGTATTAAGAGTTTGCTGACGTCTTCTCCGAGAAGCAATCTGAGACCTTTCCTCCTCATCGCTCCTATGACTGCCCTATTGACCTTCTGCCCGGAACATCTCCTCCACGGGGCAGGGTTTACCCTCTGTCGGTGCTTGAGACCTTGGCTATGTCCACCTACATCAAGGAGAATCTCCAGAAGGGGTTTATCCATAAGTCCTCCTCTCCGGCTGGAGCCGGGTTCTTTTTTTGTGACAAAGAAGGATGGATCTCTACATCTGTGTATCGATTATCCGGGCCTCAATAAAAATAGCGTAAAAAATCGATACCCATTGCCCTTGATTACGGAACTCTTTGACCGGCTCCGGGGGGCCAAGATATTCACCAAATTGGACTTGCGTGGGGCTTACAACCTCACCCGGATACGTGAAGGGGACGAATGGAAGACCGCCTTCAATACCCGCGACGGGCACTTGGAGTACCTTGTCATGCCCTTCGGGCTTTGCAATGCACCTGCCGTCTTTCAAGAATTCGCCAACGACATATTCCAGGATCTCGTTTATACATGTGTAGTCGTCTATCTGGATGACATTCTGGTGTTCTCTGCTGACCTTGAGTCCCATCAAGTGAACGTACGACAGATCCTCAAGCGTCTAAGGGCCAACCACCTCTATGCCAAGATCGAAAAATCCCAGTTCCACCAGAGAAGTCTTCCTTTCCTCGGCTACGTCATTTCAAACAAGGGCCTGCAGATTGACCCCGCAAAGTTTTCCGCCATCCTACAGTGGCCACAACCTGTGGGTTTTCGAGCCATACAAAGGTTCCTAGGGTTCGCCAATTACTATAGGCAGTTTATACCACATTTTTCCTCGCTGGTGTCACCTATAATGGCGTTAACCAAGAAAAATGCCAATCCGAAGCTCTGGTCGCCAGCCTCTGCACCTGTACTCTCCCGGCCCGATACCGAGAGGCCGTTCTTTCTGGAGGTGGATGCGTCCTCGGTGGGGCCCGGGGCGGTTCTTCTGCACAAAGGACCCAAAGATAAGACCCTCACATGCGTTTTTTTTTCCAAAAAATTTTCTGCCGCAGAGAGGAACTACTCCATTGGCGATCCAGAACTATTGGCCATCAAGCTAGCCTTGGAGGAATGGCGCTATATCTTGGAGGGAGCCTGTCATCCAGTCAACACCTACACCGATCATAAAAACCTTCACTACCTCCAAGCAGCCCAGCGGCTGAATCCACATCAAGCTCGATGGATCCTCTTTTTCTCCAGGTTCAACTTTCTGAAACATTTCTGCTGAGCATAGAAAAATTTCAAGGCCGATGCTCTCTCCCGTGTCTCTGATGTTATTGGGGACGAACCCGCTCCACGTCACATTATTCCTCTGGAACGGCTCATCTCTGCTGCGCCCGTAGACCTACGACGAATTCCACCCGGAAAGGCATACATTCGTCAGTCATTGCGGATGAGGATATTGTAGTGGGATCACTGTTCTCGTATGGCTGGGCATCAAGGAGTGCATAAGTCCTGCTCACTCATATCTCGATTCTATTGGTGGCCCGGCCTGGCACAAGATGTTAGGGACTTATTGGATTCCTTCGTCTCCTGTGCCCGTAACAAGACGCCTCGTCTCAAGCCAGCTGGTCTGCTTCAGCCACTGCCAATCCCCAGCTGTCCTGGGAACCATGTGGCTATGGACTTTGTCACCGATCTCCCTCCTTCCTCTGTAAATACTGTTATCTGGGTGATTACGGATCGGTTCTCCAAAATGTCGCGTCTTGCCAGCCTGTTTTTTCAACACGTCTTCTACCTGCATGGGCTTCCCCAGCACATCGTTTTGGATGGGGGGGTCCAATTTATTTCTAGGTTCTGGTGCTCCGTATGTATGCAACTCCAAGTGAAGTTGGACTTCTCTTCGGCCTACCATCCTCAGTCCAATGGACAGGTGGAGAGGGTTAACCAGACACTGGGCTGCTACCTTCGTCACTTCATCTCTGTGCATCAGGACAATTGGTCTAATTTGTTACCCTGTGCAGAGTTTTCCTACAACTCTTGAGATTCGGAATCCGCTGGTGCTGCCCCCTTCTTCATTGTCTATGGGCGACATCCCCACCCGCCCCTCCCCCTCTCAGTGCCCGCAGAGGTCCCAGCCATGGAGGAGCTGGTCCAGGACCTAACGTCCGTCTGGAGACAGATATGTCAATCTTTACTCCGGGCTTCCGCCCGCACTAAGATGCAAGCTGACAGACGAAGACCTCCCCCAATTTTCTCTCCGGGAGACAAAGTATGGTTGCCGTCTAGGTACATCCGCCTCAAGGCCCCCAGCTACAAGCTTGGCCCTTGATTCTTGGGTCCGTTCGAGGTGCTGCAGCGCATAAACCCAGTGGCTTATAAGCTTCGTCTTCATCCTACGATGCGGGTCCCGAACTCGTTCCATGTAATCCTAAATCGCTTCTCGCGGGAACCTGCTTCCCCTACCCCGGAGGCTGACGTCTCCAACATCATTACTGTAAAAGAGGTTCTGGATATGAAGACAGTCAGAGGGAAGCAGTTTTTCCTCATCGACTGGAAGGGGTTCGGGCCTGAGGAGAGGTCCTGGGAACCAGAGGACAATATTCTGGACCGGAGTATTGTTCAGAGATTCCTTCAGGCTAGAAAGAGGGGTAGGCCAAAGGGGGCGTACTATCATGGGTGCCCCTGCGACCCCCAACCCGGGTCGCAGGCACACCCATGCCCCCCAGTCTGGCGGCGCCGCTGCCCGCATGTCGGGCAGTGGACGCGCTTGTTCCGCCGGCCGAGTACAGGCTCGGTTACCCGTCCATGCTACCGCTGCTGCTCCTGTCTCCCGACGCGCGCGTCCCCGCTTCCTAGGGCGTTGGCGGCGCACCGCTCTGTTAAAAATTTTAAAGGGCCAGGGGCATCGGTAATTGGGGGATTGCCTGGCCGCTGCACTTATTTAAGCCTGCCTCTCCCTAAAGCCCTTGCCGGACTTTATTTGCCCTTTCCCTATTGGAAAGCTTTCCTGAGTCCCCAAACCACAAATTTTTCCGCCTGCCCTGACCTTCCTGCCTGTCCCCCGACCCCGAACCTTGCCCCTGCCCTGAAAAACCCCGCCTGTCCCCGAAACGGCCTCCCTTCTGTTTTGACCACCTACACCTCGGCTGCCCCCGGGCAAGAAAATTCACGTCAGGGGTACGACCTGGTAACTCCTGCCGTAGCAAGCCCCATCCCGTTTTGGGGCGGGCTCTGGTGAAAACCGAGCCCTTTACTTAGTTTCTGCCCCCTGGCGGGCTTAGGGCCATGCTTGGGGTGGTCCAAAGGGATCCACTACCCCAACCGGGGACACTAGAAATTTCAAAAAAATTAAAACAGGGCCCCCCTTTTGAAGTCACTGAAATCTGAAGAAAGGACAATAGGACATGAAATGCCTTCGTGATAAAACCCCTTTGAACCTATGTTAGGGGAAAAAAGTGGTTGTTTTTAATGAAAAAAATACCTGAAGGGTTCTGGTATGGAAAAATTTTTTTTTATAAATAGGTAAAAAAAAATTTCCCCACTTTTTTTTTCCTAGTATCTAGAAGTCATTTTCATTAGAACAAGTATGGGAATTTGGAAAAAATTTTTCTTGGGAGAGAGCAAATCATTTTGAAAAAACAGCTTTTGTAAAAGTCATATAATAGGCAGGAATATTCATTGTAAATGTGGAGATCACTATGTATGGCATTTACATTTACAGATGCAAATAACGGTAGAATTTTTTTTTCTCAATAATCTTTTGCTTATTTTCACTGGGCAAACCTAATTTGTTATCCTTCAATGAAAAATTTAAAAATATAGGAAGTTGTTCAGTGTTTAAAACCTTAGAGTTCCCCTTGATGAAAATTTAAAATAAATTTTATAAGTGTATCAAGACTCTTGTTATGGTAGGATAATAACTATTTTCTGCATATTTATATGAATCAATCTGTAGTCAGATTAACATAATTAATGTAATCTCCTATTTATATAAGGTCACAGACGTCTAAATCCAGAGTGAGAGGGTTTAGAAGTCAGTTATATAATTTTATCTAATTTGTGTAATATAAAATAAAGTCTAATTTGACATTCATTTATATATATTTTTTTAAATCCTACAGATCCTACATTTTTTTTTTTTAGTTCATTGTATAATTGACTGTGTATGTTGTACTAGTATGTTTGCATTTTTTTCTGTGGAATCCAACGATACAAGTAGGTCACAATACTAATCCATGCCACCATATTGCATTGCTGTGACTGGCAATGGAAATGATGGGTTTCTGGGCTGTCAGCCAATGGGGGATGTGCAGTTATCAGCATAATTCCAGGAAGAATTAGAGGATGCACATGGTGATGCCAATGTGTTATGCCACCACACTTAGAAGGAGCAGTTTATAGGAAATTAAAGGGAACATGGTTGGTGCAAACAAGGGAGTTCATGGGTGATCCATAAGAGTTGCCATATAGAATGGTATTGGCCCTTTTTTATCTGAAAATGATACTCTAACTATGGGGGACTGTTTCATTATCTCTTTGGTGCTTTTAAGGTATAAACTAAGCAATTTCAGCATTACAAACCCTTTTTAAAAAAGGGCACACTTTGATATCCTTTGGCCCTAAAACTACATTTAGAATCGCCAAACAAGCTTATTTCATTTCTTTAGTCATAAAGTGCAAGGGCCCGGACACTTATTACAATTCTAAAAAGGACAACAATTGACAATGAATTATCTCCCACTGCCCAGACAGCAACAATCTCTTTCCCTCCTACAATCCTGATCAATTTGTCCTCATTTGGCTCATTTGTTCTTCTCACCCTAACACTTGCCTTAGTAACCTAATTTCCCTTTTTATTCCTAAAAAAAATTTTAAATTCTCTCTTCCTTTCGGGGATCTTTGCATCCCAAGACTTTCAAAAAACACAATATTTTTAAAACCCTTCTATGCTAGATAATGACTTGTATCTAATCTCCCCATTATCTCTAAATTCTTAAAAGGTTTGGTCTATTTTTGACCTAATCAGCTATCTCTCTACTGTCTTATTGGCCCTTTTCAATCTGTTTTCCATATTTTACACTCTACAGAAGCTGCCCTTAAAGACCTTAATAATTACCTGACAGCTAGATGTAGCAGCAGTTATTAATTCCTCATGCAACTTGATTCTGTAGACCACCAACTACAGCTCAGCATGGAAAAGGAGGCGTGTTCCCAATGGTGGTCCAATAAGAATTTGGTGTTTATTCTATCTAGTGATTGTGATTAAATTTGTTGGTAATCTCAATAAAGCATTTTCATATTACTATATATTATCATGGGTTTTCACAAAGTTTATATTTTGTTTCTGCTTACATACATTTGGGCATAGAAATATTTTTGACACTTGACAACACATCACTAGGTACATACAAATGTGCCAGCTACAATATTCTTATACTCTCCATAATGGTTCTGTAATGCCCTCTATTTCTCTTATGGGAATCTAAGATATTGTTTTCGGTGACAATATCTACTGTAACGCAGAGGTGGATCCGCTCGAACCAACGCGACAAGCACCACACATAGTTAAGGGCCACGCCATGGACAGAGGATTCCTAAGTAGCCCCCCGGAATTCACCAGAGCCCGCCGCAAGCGGATGGACTTGCTGCGGCGTGAGGCTTACCAGGTCGGCTACCCCTGACCTGTGACCTTGCTTTGCGATGCGCGGCCCGGGGTAACTGCGAGGTTATCAGGAATCGTAATCCACACAGACGTAGTCGGGGATCAGGCAGAGGTCAGAGGCAGGCGGCAGAGGTTTCGTGGTCAGAGACAAAGCAGACGTGTCAGTGCAGAAGGCAAACAGCAAGGTCAGGAACGTAGCGGAACGGACTTTTACACGTAATCCAATGAACGGTAACTCCAACACTCCTCTAAGACACTGAACGCACACCAACGAACTGGCCAGAGTAGTGCTGGTGGCGTGTTCCTTAAATAGAGACCAGTGCCCGGCAATATAGAACCAAATTACCGGGACGCTGGCCCCTTTAAATCCAGAGAAGCTGTCGCGCGCGCGGAAGCACCCTAATCAGCGGGTACGTACGCGCGGGCGGCCGAGGATCGGCCAGGATCATCGTGCACCGAGCGTGGACTGGTAATGTTGAGGGCCAGCGCCGAGCGACCCGGGAAGCAGGGGAATGTTACACACACAGGCATCCGCGGCACCCGCGTTGGAACCCCTGGCGGGCAATGGTGACCCGCCGCGGGGAGTAGGCGGCTACCCGCGAACCCCATGGACACACAGTACACCCCCTCCTTAAGGTCCTTCCCCCCCATTTATTAGAACCTAGAGAAGGAGGTCATGAACGAGGTTGGCCTCAGGTTCCCACCGAACCCGTTTCCAGTCAACAAACAGACAAGAACTGCTTCCCCCTCAGCGGTCCTTCTCCCGCCAGCACCGTCATGACTCTCACAGATGTTATCAAGAGTTGGGCCACAGGATGAAGGCGAGACAGATCTACAGGATAAGTCGGGTATTCAATGCACGCACCGGCTTGAGGAGAGAGACATGGATAATGACGTTCGTGATACGCAGGGTAGTGAGGCAAAGCGGAGCTGCGTAGCAACTACTTGGGTCAGACGCCGAAGTCACCCCAAAAGGACCCAGAACTATTTAAGGGCCTAACATTGTAACAGGGCACTTTGATAGCGGCGATGTACTTGGTGGACAACCTAAATCCTATCGCCTTGCTCAAATAGGGCGGGGACCCTTACGATACCTGTCAGCACTGAAGTTAGGTGCAGCCAACACCCGTAGCATGGCCTGTCCGATGAGATCAGCAGAGAGCCACTGATGTCCATTTACTTGGTGCATCCACGGCAGTGACATGACACGAGATAGCTAGAGATATGCGGGCGCGTGATGTAACCCAAAGACGACAAAAAAAGGAGGGGGACCCCAGCGGATTCCGAATCTAAAGAGTTTATAGAAAAACGAGGGCCATGGAGAAGATCGGACCAGTTATGACGAGCGGACACAAAATGCGCAGTTAGGTACCCAGCACCTGGTCAAACCCCTCTCTACCTGCCCATTCGTCTGAGGGAGGTATGCCGAATGAGAAGTCCTAGCTGCACCTGCAATTGACCACAACAGAGCCCGCCAGAATTTAGCAAGTAACCTGGACCTCCCCTATCAGAGACAATTAGTGCAAAGGGCAGACCGACGCAAACGGAGAACAACATTAACTGAAAAAATGTTGGGCCAGCGGGGGGCAGAGGGTAAACCCAGGCAGAGTCGGATAAAGTGAGCCATCTTGCAGAAACATCGGGGTCCACCACACGATACCGTGAGGGCGGAAGATCTGTAACAAAGTCCATGTTTAATTATTGGTCCAGGTTTTTTTCTGCACAGGGAGAGGCAGAGAAGGCCCCTCGTGTTGAGACTAGGGACCTTAATTACAGGCACAGCGGAGGTTGCAGGCAGAACAAAGTACCCCAGACATCTTGATTGAGGGGTCCACCAGTAGTAACGGGAGATCCATTTGTACAGAGATCTATGGACTCCTGGATGCCCAGCTGTACGAGAAGAATGTCCCCACTTCAGGATTCTAGACCGCAAGGCAGGACGCACATACGTATTCCCGGGAGGTAAGTGTTGAAGATCCACGGGGGCAGCCGAGACGAGTCATTCTGGGGGGAATATGTGCTGTGGAGGAGACTCAAGACCCACCGTATCTGAAGAATGAGATAGAGTGTCAGTTTAGATGTTTTTCCCGGCTGGCCGAAAATGTAGAAGGAAGGCAAAAAAGAGCGACCACCTGGCTTGCCGGGGATTCAGGCGTTGCGCCGACTGAAGATATAGGAGGTTTTTATGGTCGGTGAAGATGTTAATAGAGTGGCGAGCCCCCTCCAGCAGATGACGCCATTCTTCTAGAGCCAAATTTATGGCCAGTAACTCGCAATCACCAACGAATTCTTCTCGGCAGGAGAGAAAGTTTTGGAGAAAAACCCACAAGGATGCAGTTTACCTGAGGAGGATCTCTGCAGGAGGATAGCGCCGGTACCCACAGAAGACGCGTCCACTTCCAGAATAAATGGGCGGTTAGGGTCCGGGCGAGACAGGACAGGAGCAGACGAGAATGCAGATTTGAGACGGTTAAAGGCTTCTTGAGCTTCTGGGGGCCAGGATTTGGGATTGCCGTTTTTCTTAGTAAGAGCCACCAAGGGAGCCACCAGCGTAGAGGTGTGGGATAAATTGTCTATAATAATTGGTGAATCCCAAAAAACGTTGAATGGCCCGAAGGCCCACCGGTTGTGGCCACTGTAAAACTGCGGAGAGTTTTGAAGGATCCATCCGGAGACCCCTGTCAGAAACGATATACCCTAAGACGGGTAAGCTGGTATGCTCAAAGAGACACTTCTCCGGTTTGGCAAAAAGCTGATGGGTGCGGAGTCGCCTGAGGACCTGGCGGACGTGGTGGTGATGCGTCTCGAGATCAGGAGAAAAAATGTAAATATCGTCCAAGTAAACAATAACACAGACGTAGAGTAGGTCCCGGAAGATCTCATTGACAAAGTTCTGAAACACAGCAGGAGCGTTGCAGAGACCGAATGGCATAACAAGATATTCGAAGTAGCCATCCCGTGTATTAAATGCCGTTTTCCACTCATCGCCTTCTCGAATGTGAATCAGATTATACGCACCGCGAAGATCCAGCTTGGAAAAGATTATTGCGCCACGCAGATGGTCGAAAAGTTCTGATATCTAGGGCAGAGGGTAGCGGTTCTTTACCGTAATTTTATTTAAGCCCCGATAGTCGATACAGGGCCGGAAAGACCCGTCTTTTTTCTTCCTGGAGGAAGGTTTGGAGGTCGGCTGTCAGAGGATCCCCTCGATCCCACAGTGGCGTGGCCCAAGCCAAGGCTTCTCCAGACAAGAGGCGGATAATGAAGGCCACCTTGGCGCGCTCTGTGGGGAATTGATGTCCCATCATCTCAAGGTGAATGGAGCACTGGCTGATGAACTCACGGCATTTCTTAGGGTCTCCATCGTAGCGTGAGGGGAGCGGCAGATGCAGTGAGGGTCCAGAAGCCGGAGCAGATAGAGCAATGGATGCCGGAGCAACGGTTGCAGGTGTGGCGGCGGCAGGTGCAGGTAGACGGGCCGCAAGGTTCTGCATCATGGCCGCTAGCTGGTCAATACGTTTGCTCTGCTTGCAACAGCCGTCGTGACATCCCGGAGGTCGGGCAAAGGTACCCTGGCGGAATCCATGGAAAGTTCGTACTGTAACGCAGAGGTGGATTCGCTGGACCACCGCAAGCGATGATAGTTAAGACACACCAGGGAGCGCAGTCTAAGTAGCCTCCGGTATTCACCAGAGCCCACCGCAAAGCGTGATGGACTTGCTGCGGCGTGAGGCTACCAGGTCGCTACCCCTGACGTGACTTGCTTGCGATGGCGGCCGGGGTACTGCGAGGTACAGAATCGTAATCCAGAGACGTAGTCGGGGACAGGCAGAAGGTTAGGGCATGCGGCAGAGGTTTGTGTTCAGAGACAGGCGGCCGGGGCCGGTCAGGGCAGGCGGCAAACAGGCAAGGTCAGGAAATGTAGCGGAACAGACTGGCACACGGGTAATCAATACGGAACTCTAACACTCTCTAAGACACTGAACGCACACTAACGAACTGGCAGAGAGTGCTGGGGGCGTGTTCCTTAAATAGAACCAGCGCCCGGCAATAGACCAATTACCGGGACGCTGGCCCTTTAAATCCAGAGAAGCTGTCACGCACGCGCCCTAAGCAACGGGTACGCGTGCGGCGGCCGGGACAGACAGGATCAGCGTGCACCGGAGCGTGGATGGGTAAGTGAGCCAGCGTCGGGACCCGGGCAGCAGGAGGATGGTCGCGGGCAGCCGCGGCAACCGCGCCGGACCCCCTGCGGGCAGGGGGGCAGCCGCGGGGAGTAGCGGCGCCCGCGACCCCCTTGACATCTTCGATAAGAGACCTGTAGGCAACAAGAGGGTGGTGCCCGCCAGCATGCTGATCTTCCACGTGTCAGGTCATCTTGTTGAAGCTGTCTTTGTCCATGCTGCAAACACTTTCATCACTATTTTATCACGCTATTGCTGGGTAGTCTCTACTATAGGGAGGCATGGCCAGACTCTCCAGGAATTTAAATCCACTCTGTGCTGCAGTGTTTTGCTTCCCTGGCCTATAACTTGCCATCAGTGGGTATATTAGCCAGTTTCTTCCTCCACACCTTGCCTGAGCTTAGGCTCCTAGTGCCCAAATTTCCTAGTATCCTGCTAAGGTATTTTTGTCTCTTGTTCTCTCAGGACTGACCTTGTCTTGTCTCATCCCATTGTCTGATCTCTCCGCCTCTGACTCCAGTTACCTATTGTGAACCTGTGCTGCCCACCCTAAACTCAGATTGCCTGACCTCACTTCTGCCTTTTCACTCAGTGCTTCGCACCAGTATCTCTGACCCCCGTTTCAGGTGTTACTGATACAGGGACTATTCTGGAGTGGCACCCTGTGACTACCCTAATGGCCCAGCCCATCCTCTTTAGGCTCTAATGAAGACCAGGTAGTCACTTAGTTGCACCTCTCCAGGGTAAGCTTGGCCAGTGGCGCAGTCCATACCCGCAAAGGGTAACATATATGTTCCCTTCCGGAGCAATGCCAGAAAGAAATTAACTCTTACTGAATACCGGACATTCGGGACAGTGATGGGCGCTCCACATAGCTTTTGATCCACACTATGGCTTACATGGTTATATAACAAAGCATCCTTTGCATGCCATTTATCTTACACACACAGTATAGCAGAAGAGGTCATGGGACAAAATTCTGAATAAACTTCTATCCAACTCTAACATACTTCCAGCACACATCTTACCGTTTATACTTTAATCCTTGCAAATGTCAATGTGATATGAATTATCACTGAATTAGTTAAAGCATTCATCCAAACCTAAAATCCCTTACAACAGGAGACAGAAGCTGCCAGGTGTTTGATAAAATTTGCTAATTTAAGCTTTATATTTAAAGTTCCTATCTTCTCGCTGCTGCATGTGTAGCTAATCTAGATTCTCCGGGGAAATTTTCATGCCCACAGCTGGGGTTTCTTCATGATGGACTGACACATGCTTCCAAATAAAATAATTAGAATGAATTTTCTAGTCTAATCAGAACTTGCTGCCCTCAAGCAGAAAGCGTAAACTCCACTCAAAGGTGCTATTAATAGATGTCAACTGCATCACATCACATTCTTGAGAAGGGTAAGAACAATCTGGAAACAGCCAAACCTACATGCTGAACAGAGGAGAGTATGATTTGTTTTTTTGTTTTAAGAACCGTACATAAAACTTACACTGAAAATCTTCTGATGATATAGTTATTTATATGTGAATACAATGTCCACATATTATTCATATACATATCTAAAGAGCTTACTCCTGTAAAGTCTGAAGTTACTTCGAAATAGTCTCAATTGGGAAAACCAATCAGGAGAGCACCTCCGGAGAAAATGGTGTGCAGCACTGCTTCTCATGCATTTAGACGGTGCAGCTTCAATTGCAGCAGCATCTAAATGGTTTAACAGCAAGGAACAGAGCCAGATCCAATCTCTATGGTTAGCTGCGGGTGTCAGCTGTAATTAGCAGCCTACACCCACCACTTATGCAGCGGACTGAGTAAGCCCGCTACATAGATACAAATAATAGAAAGTAGCCATGTATCAGTTGTTGGTAAGCGGGCAATGAACTTTTAGACTGTCTAGTTAGCACTTACCACCACTCCATTCTGAGCAGTAAAGAGTACTCCTTGGTAGTCACTCTCTTGACAGTCTGCAGTACACATTTAATAGCGTGTTGTTCACTACTCAGAACTGGGTGATAAAGACCGCCTACTTGACAGTCTAGCAGTTCATTAGGATACTAGAAATGAAACTTAAGGCACTAATTGCAATGACCAGAGAGGACTGCAAGGAGGAAATAAAAAGCTATGTATTCAATGGTGAGGCAGCTGTCAGACAATGCTTTTACCTCCATTTATCAGAGGTCCTCTTTAAAGCTGGATCACTAATTCATGCATATGATCATATGAATAAGTGGTCCTATATGGAACACTGAAAGGATGTGCAAATTGTCCACATAGTACCATATTGCAGTATAACTTTGATGGAATTTATTGTGTTTTCCATACTGTATACATCTAAAGGAGGTCTGTTTACTTCTGACTCAGTTTCTACTGCTGCTCTTTTCAAATGTATTTTCTGTTTAAAAATTAGCAGCTCAGAAAACAAAATTGGTACTTGTATGCTTCCTGGACCATGGTTTGTACACATTAACATATATCCGATTCCAATATTTTAATATCCATTGACTTCTGTAGAGAAAAATGCCATCCATAATGCCTCCAATGGAGTAAAACATAGTTCTTATATGGTGGTACACAGAGTTTTTACTAAACAACTATATAAAAAAAAAACACTAAACACAACAGTTCCACAAACCTGTGTAGGATAATATTACCACCAGGGTCATAAAGAGAGGTAAGCGAGGTAGGCAACTGCCTAGGGGGAAACCTTATAGCAGGTGGGTGGTAAATGGGGCTGCGCTAGTCTTCTGGCTGAAAAGCAGCTAGACTTCTGGCGCAACTCCGTTCATACATGTCGGCCTTAGAGCCTAAAAGTTATCCTAAATAGATTTGTCCTCCCATGAACACATGAAAAAAATTATAAAACATGTATTCTTTTAATCTGGAAAATTATGATTTACTAGAAAAAATAGGAGCCCCAATTCCTAATGTAAATCTAGTCTACTGCTGTTACTAACGGTATATAAAATGTTCCTTCTCAAGTCACTGGAAAATAAATAGTTAAATATATAGTCAGTAAGCAGAGCTGCTCTTCAAAGAGGTGCACAGAAACTCTACTGTTCTCTGCAACCCAAAGCTGTAATTGTTCTTTCTAAATTCTATTATCATAAAACTTTTTTTTAACATTCGCTAACCTACATTCCTTGGATGCATGGATAAGAAATTACTAGATAATGTTAAGAATGACTTAACTATGCAAAAATGTTGCCATATCTCAATATTCTAAACAGAGGAAAGTTAATTAAGATTGTTCCTTGTAAAGTATATTTTGTACCTTAAGAAAAAAAAATGCAACTATTGACTGTATGGTTTTAGTCTCAAATAACAAATTTAGCCTTATTCATATTGTGTCAATTTTATGTAATAAATAAATGTGTTTTTATTTTAGTTCAGTTGCAATTTTTGGGGGCATTAAGGGCCACATGTATGAACCTGTTTAGGTCTAAAATCCACTGTTTAGCCCAGGTTACTATGGGCAAAAGAGTGAGCTTTAGACTTAAACAGTTTCATACATGTGGCCCCAAGTTTGTTTTTTTTTACTTATATATTTGAATTCACCACTATATTACCATTACTACAGTTTGGGATACTAATTTACAGTAGAGGGAATGGATAGATAGATAGAACGATAGAAAATATCCGCAGCACAACTTCAAGTATGGTTCAAAAAAACGAAAAACGTTTATTCCCACATGTAGAAAAAACCTATATGTGGGAATAAACGTTTTCTGTTTTTTTGAACCATACTTGAAGTTGTACTGCGGATATTTTCTATTGTTCTATGTATTAAAGAGCTTTTTGCCGAGCTCTTTTTTTCGCTGGCAACCCGCCTTTGCTATTTTTGAACATAATTTGGATGTGCTGCTTTTTTTCTGTAGATAGATAGATAGATAGATAGATAGATAGATAGATAGATAGATATAGTCTGAAGGAGTACTATGGTTGAAACATTTTTCTTCTATTTCTTAATTGGCCCACAATGAAACAACATATGTATAAGCTCCATTTGGTAGTATTTTGCGTGAACACAGTGGCAAACAGATTGACTATGGTTGACCTAATTTGAAGACTTCTCTTCGTTTGAAGTTACAACAAAGTTTTATACAGGCAGCATCTGTGTATGAAGATATAACAGAAACAGTAATTTGGTAATACCCAGTTTAAGGGCAGGATACATTTTTCTGGAATTAGGAGTAATCCGAATTCCCAGTTTGTCATCGCCAAAAATGTAAATAAGAC
Organism: Phyllomedusa bahiana; assembly: GCA_025379985.1. Taxonomy (NCBI): domain Eukaryota; kingdom Metazoa; phylum Chordata; class Amphibia; order Anura; family Hylidae; genus Phyllomedusa; species Phyllomedusa bahiana. The sequence goes on along the minus strand of JAODAL010006577.1, from coordinate 50,937 downwards.
AACAACCTCCAGTCAGAACTTCAGTATAACAAAAACAAAAAGTCTTGTGTACATGACAAGCATCTGTGCGTGGCATATAAGGAAAATACATTAAACAAATTTACTACTATATCACAAAAAGGTTTTGTTCAAGTTTTGCCTTATGCAATTATTATCCTATTTCATAAATGTAATTGTACTATTATTATTATTATTATTATAGAAAATACAATAAAAAGTTATTGAGAAGTAGAAATTAGTATTGGTAGTAATACTATGTAAGAATCACGGTGCTAGCATACATCTTTTTAGCAGTTCAGAAAGTAACAGCAGCAATAGTTGTGCACCTACCTGTTCTTTTCCCTATATATTGTGTACCACTTGAGGAACTTCTTTGTACTGTGTAGTTTAGGGTGCAAGCAGTATTGCTGTCCTCTTAGCCGGGACACATGCATGGTTACACTAAAACAAACATATAGTAGAATAAGTATTCTATCATTTAAAAGTTGAAATCTAAAATGCAATGTATAAAACAAACTGTATAAAAACACATATACTTTTGAAGGCAATGATATTCCCCATGTATGCATTTATTACATTTCTTTATTAACACGGTATTCCCATCTGGGTGTTAGCCCCCCGGCCACAGGCTCCCACTTTCTATGCAGGCTGTGGGCAGTTCAACAGCATTGACTGACAGTTCGGCTGTTTCCCCTTATTTCTATCTGAGCCTGTAAACAGGACATTGCTATGAAAAACAATGGCACTGTTCAAGCATGACCCTGGCACCATGGATTCACACTAATCCTTTAAAACAACCCCCTCTACAGATTCACGAAAATCATTGCCCTAGGAAAAACCCATTACCCAATAGTTCCCACCTTTAAACGAACAATAACGACACAGAATCACAGCTTGGATTTCATTGGCCACAGCGGCCATTTTATTAACAAACAGTTAACATAAAATATCTTTTAAATAAGCACCAATCATACTAAGTGGGAGCGGTCTTTGGAGCTATAAAAGGTCTGGCGACCATCTATTTTAACAAAATAAATGTAAAAACCATATTTTACCTCCAGCCGTAAAACACACCTGCTTGGAGGCATCAAAAAACACTGACTTGCAGGGACCCCAACCTTTGAAATCTCCAAAATTGAGGGCCCATCACCATGATGAACCACCCCTCACCAAACTTTACTACCAACTCCAAGGACCCCTTGCGCCCCCAGCATTACCTAAAGGATCAACACATGAGACATAACCCAATTCCTCTGCAGCATGAAAAAGACCACAAATAAGAAACAGACGTTAAGGGAGGGTGGGAGGGACCACTCACTACAGGCATCGTGCGCCGACTGTCTCCTGCTATCCCCGGCCAGAAACTCGGACCGTTCTGGATGTCTGATTGAAAATGTGAGATAGCAGACCTGTAGTTGTCATGAGAGGGGCTCCACTCACCTGGTGGAGGTACCGCGGTCGCCCACCCGGTGATTAGCCTCTGACTCTGCATGGCTGTTGCAAAACGTCCGCGCAGAGTCAGTCAGTAGCTGCACACACTCGCTGTGCAGCTGCTCCAATGGGAGGATGCAGGACAGATCGTTACTGTCCTGTCTTTTCCCTTGTATGTACAGTGCTCGCTGAGTGCTGTACATAAACATTAGCCTCGCAGGGGGTGTGATGCAAAGCTTTCACCACATCCCCTGGGACGCTTGATCTCCTAAGCCAGCAGCTGCTGTCGGCCCAGGAGATCCCGAGAACCGCGTGACGGTGTAAAAGGTGTGATAACGTCATGCCGCTTATACTGCTCACCAGCTCCCGGGCCTTCCACGCGGACCATGGAGCAGTGAGTACGATTTTTTATTTTATTTTCATTAGCTACAGGGCAACTACCTGGCCATAGGGGGCTACAGGGGACATCTATCTAGCAATAGGGGGCATCTACCTGGCCACAGGGGGCAGGCCCGCCATTAGGGGGGTACAGGCAGTACTCCCGTATGGGGCCCTGGCAGTCTGAGAAGCAAGGGGTCCTGCCGCCACCGGCACATACCCCCCCCTTTCTACATATTAATATTACAGAGAACAGGCCTAGGGCCTTTTCTTTGTACCATGTTGCGTGCGGCGCCGCACCGCTGTGTATGTCTGGGGGCATGGCGACGCTGAGGGGGGCCCGCGCTGCGTGTCCGGTCACAGCTGCGCTTGATGACATGCACGCACTGCACGTTGTGACCGGAGCAGCTGGGACCTCCTCTTTCTCTGTGTGAGGAGGGGCCCGCGCGGCTCTGCGTCTGTGAAGGGGCCGGCGCTATTTACTTACAGCTACAGCAGCCTCTGTCACCTCCTTCCAGCGTCTCCTGTGATTAGAGTCGGCCCCACCCCTCCTGCCGGCAGAGGGAGGAGTGGCCGACTGCGATCGCACAAGACGCTGGAGAACAGGAAGGAAGTGATAGAGCGATGCTGTTGCAACTGTATGAAAAGAGCGCGGGCCCTCCTCATACTGAGGTAATGTGGGGCACCGTACAAGCCCCCAGCCCAGCGACCCCCGCGGGGGAGGCTGTGTGTGGTGAGGCTGGGGAGGCTGTGGTGGGGTGGGGTGGGGGAGGCTGTGTGTATGGGGGCTGGGGGAGGCTGTGTGTATGAGAATGGGGGAGGGGAGGCTGTGTGTTAGAGGCTGGGGCAGGGGAGGCTGTGTGGGGAGGCTGAGGGAGGCTGTGTGTGTGAGGCTGGGGGAGGCTGTGTGTGTGAGGCTGGGGGGGCTGTGTGTGTGTGAGAGGCTGGGGGAGGCTGTGTGTGTGTGTGAGAGGCTGGGGGAGGCTGTGTGTGAGTGGGGCGGGGCGATGGGGTTGGCAGAGGGTGGGGTTGATGCGGGGGCGGGGCGATGGGGTTGGCAGAGGGTGAGGTTGATGCGGGGGCGGGGTTGACGTGGGGGGGCAGATGCTTCACCTGTATGGGGCCCTGAAATTTCTGATGGCGGCCCTGACAGGGGGCCACAGGGGGCATCTTGCTGGCCACATGGGGCATCTAGCTGGCCACATGGGGCATCTAGCTGGCCACAGGGGCCACAAAGGGCATCTACAGGGCTACAGAGGGCATCTATCTGGCCACAGGGGGCTCCAGGGGAATCTACATGGCCACAGGGGACATCTACCTGGCTACAGGAGGCATCTACATGGCTACAGGGGGCTACAAGGTGTATTTACATGGCTACAGGGGGCAAATAACTACCTACAGGGGTCTACTACCTGGCTACAGAGGCAAATAACTACCTACAAGGGGATACTACCTGGCTACAGGGAGCAAATAACTACCTACAGGGGGATACTACCTGGCTACAGGGGGCATCGACCTGGCTACAGGGGGCAAATAACTACCTACAGGGGACTACTACCTGGCTACAGGGGGCAACTACCTGGCTGCAGGGGGCAACTACCTGGCTAACTACCTTGTCAGAAGGGGGCAACAACCTGGCTACACTGGGCAGATAACTACCTGGCTACAGGATGCAATTACCTGGCTACAGGGGGCTACTATCAGGCTACAGGGAGCTGTTACCTGGCTACAGATGGCATCTACTATTCTACAAGTGGCAAAGAACTACCTACAGGGCCTATACAACTACATAATAGGAACCTATATTTCTACTTATTGGAACTCCTCTATAACTACCTATCTACTTAATAGGGGACAGAGATCTATACGTTTACCTACCTAACGGGTGCCATACACCTAATTGAGGACTACCTACCTATTTTGGGGGCATACCTACATACTGTCTTAGGGAATCTAACTACTTCCTATATTGGTATACAAAACAAGACTAAAACTTGGTGCACAATGGGAGCCCCATGGCAGTTTGTGGTCACTTTTACTGTTTGGTGCACAATGGGGGCATTATTACCATTTGGGGCGCTATAGATGGGGAGTTTGTATAGTGATAGGAATTGGTAGAGAAGTGCTGCTAAAGTGAGGAGTCTGGGACAGATGGAGAAGAGGAAGAGAAAGAGAACAACTCTTCAGAGACGTCTCTTGTGAGTCCCTGAATGCAAGTTTACTGTAATCGCTTATATATCTGCAGAATCTGTGTGCAGCTGGTATCCACCACTGTATGCCGGTAATATTGGTTGTAGTATAATGGTTTGTATTCAGTAATGGCATTGTGTATTATTCAGTCACTATGTGGTGGTGATATGTGGTCATGGTGTTGTGGTATTTTCCAGTCACTATGTGGTGGTGATATGTGGTCATGGTGTGGTATATTATACAGTCATTATGTGGCGGACTTCTTCAGTCACTATGTTGGTGATATGTGGTCATGGTGTTGTGGTATTATTCAGTCACTATGTTGGTGATATGTGGTCATGGTGTGTTGGTATTATTCAGTCACTATGTGTTGGTAATATGTGGTCTTAGTAGGACATCGGTAATATTAACCTGGAATTCTGGTTTTGTGTAGCAGTGTTATTTGGTAACTGTATAACTATTATTTAGTAATTTTATATGTAGTACATTGTGTTATATCTTTCGGTATATTTTGACTCTGGATGATGGTGATGCACTGTGGTGCATTATGTTATGGGGGGGTAGGAGAAATTTCTTCACCCCGCCCCGAGTGCAATTTAGACTAGGAACAGCCCTGCGTGTGAACACCCACTGGCAAATACACAAGTTTTACGAGTTTTAGTAAGATTATCACTCATAGTAAACTGTATTCCTGCATTTGTTAAAGGAGTTGTCCATATCATATCAAAACTGAATAATATGCTAGAGCAGGCCAATAAAATAAAAAAACTATACCTGCCAATTCCAGCGCTGGCTCTCCCTAGTTTTCTGTTTACTTTTGTTCCCTTCTGAATGGGACGTCACCGCAGCACTCAATCATATACATCACCATTCTGAAGTGAACAGCTCTGAATGGTGATGTAAGGAGAGGCACGTGACCGCAACAGTAAATCAGTTGCAGTGGTGACGTCCCGTTTGGAAGAGAACTAGAATGATATGGTACCAGACAAGTTATTCATGAAAAAAACTATAACTTGCTGGAATAAAAACCTTAGTACACCTAACATGGAATAAATTTTTTAATAACCCTTTGAGATTGTCTTTTGTAAAATCCATAGATGATGAAATACTCTTTTTCTAACACATGTAGGACATAAAGAAACAATTCAAATGAGCTGTTAACACCAATAGATGCATGGAAATGCTTTGCAGGCAGCCTTACTTTTTTTTCCGGTATCAAAGCTATTCTGCCCTTCTATAGATTGGAAAAACATGAACATTTTACTATGTACTATGTATTCTATATACATTTTCCCAAGGACAATCAAGATATACGGATAAATGCTACCTGTCTTATAGCCTTCCTGCCTTGAGACTCATTGAAACATATTACTATAAAGGGCAGACTAGGTCCATAGCTCTTATAAGGAATTCTACATAAACACATGTATAGAAAAACAATGTCAAGCATATAAGAAGTATAAATCAAGATTATTAAGCAAAACTGGAATGGACTCATTCAATAACTCACCTACATTGAATCAGCAAGGAATCCATGTCAATAAGTAATGTCACAATTTTTTTTTTTTTTTTTACACAGTTTGATCTACAGGCATAGAAATCTGTGACGTAATTCATAATATGAATTACAGTTTGCCATTAACACATCATGGGGCACAAATTCCCAGAAGTATGTACGCAGATTCTGCACTGAAACCCATTTTACATTCTCCCATGTAAACATAATTAATAAGGTAACACTAACAAAACCTAAATAGTACTATAAAGTAAAGTGGTTTTCCAAGATTAAAACATTGACCAACAATGTTTATTTGGAATGAGTCTGACCCCTGGAGCCACAACTAATCATCATAATGCTGCCATTGGCCCCTTAATGCTTATCCACATATAGAAATTGACCAAAAGGTGAGACTAAGCCTGAAACTGCAGCTCAGCTTCATTTACTTTAATGTTAGCAAACCCCTATAAAGCACAGTAATATTAAGAGGTATAACTAGGATTCACAAGGCAAAATGAGATGGGGCCCCACCACCTAATGACAGTAAACTTAAACAGCAGCACAAGTAGCAATAATTAAAGGTATAAATAATACTGCTATGTTTCAGGGAATGCAAATAGAAGTGTTATATAGCAGAAAACCACCAACTACTTGTTCCCTACAAAAAAGCACAATATTCCTGCACCTGAGTGAGGCCACCTCAACGTTTGGACCCTATAGCAGTTGCTTTGGCTGCTATCGCCAAAGTTACACCACTGGTAATATTTCTAACATATTTAGTTATAGAAAATATTTTCTCTGGTTATATTTGATTACAGGGAAAGTGCATTTGTAGTCAATGAAACTTGAATGGGTGTTTCCATTTCAGACAAGTATGGCATATCAATAGGATATTGACATTATAGGATATGCCATAAACAGGGTCAGAATGGCCCACAGAAAAGCAGAGAAAACCTGGTGGGCACCTGTGCATGGTGGCAGGCCTAAGACAGCTTTTCAGGGAGAAAAGCAGAAAAAAAGAGAGGCACAAAGCAATAGGCAGTGTAAGAGTTATATGCAGCAGCTGTAGAGCGGGCCCCATAAATTAACTCCACTGTTGTGCCCTAAGCATCCAAGACTGACCCTGGTCATAAATGTCTACTGTGTGTGGTTCCCATGTTTGGCAGCAGTACCCACCATGAATATGGGTCCCCAAAAGTCTTTGTTCAGAAGAGAGAGCAGGGAGGACTATGCCACTCTCCATTCTTTTCTATTTGCTTTCCAAATACAGTCGAGAAGTGTGTTTGGCTGTACTCGGAACTCATAAAAACAGTGAAGAATAGTGCGCAATCACGACTGCATCTCTATTCTGAACAGAGAATTTTGTGTGCCCGTTTTCACAATATGTGCAGGTCCCAAAAGGTATATTCTTCTGGTATGGGTTTCCTCCCACTCTTCAAAACCATACATATAGGTTAATCTAAAGTTTAAATTGTGGAGACAAGGACCAGTTTAAATTATGTCATCGCTGAATAGTGCTGTAGAAATGCAGTTTCTGTGGACTTGTTCTTTCATGCTTAAGACTCCTTGGGAAATTAGGCCAGTTCCTCAAAATGAAAGAAAAATGTCTCTTAAAATTTCATTTTGAATGTCTCACTTTCAAATGAGTGATCTGACCCAGATGACCCTAATCAATGTCACCCACTTGTGGGTCGAAGAGACTCTAAAATTTGACTCTATACACGAGCTAAAAGTCAAGCTAACATTGCAGATTTTTGTGCAATTGGTATCAAATTGAAAGTACAAGGCAACTTCTCAACTCATCCCAGAAGTCAGAACAAGGGGATAGGACATATTAGATTTCAGCATACCCACCATTTAATAAATTTGAAGATTGTCTGAAAAGGGACAGACTTTTATTACCATCTCCCCATTGAAATAAACAACTTATAGGGCTTCCCATGTTGTGAATTGATGACCGCCATGTAAAACTTGCCTAAACATATATCCATGGCATCAAACTGGTTCTGGCTCTGTACCGCCAAGGTCTGAAGAGTGAGACAGACCTGTTCATAAATGATTTTCTCTACTTAGTTAAAGCCCGTTTCATTTTTCAGAATTTTTTTTATAGGGAGTTATTGACTTACAGGATAACTCTGCAAATGGCACTATAGGAGACATCTTTCTTTCGGAACAGAACTATTTACATAACTTAGTGGAAAACATCCCATAAGTCGCATTTGAAATCTGTGTACTTTTATGTAGGTTTAAACCTCAGTTATTAAATGACATGCAATAATATCCCTGTGACACACAGTAGATATTCAGCCCTAATGCCAAAGAGAGATTTCTATCCTACCGGCCCACACATGTTGGGTAAATTAGATACAGACTATGCTGAGCGGAGCCAAATAACAGGATCTGCCTGCACGGGGAGAGTCTAACCTCTGCAATTATAGGTGACATATAAAGCATTCTAATAATGTCTGTTGTCAATTTAAGCATTGTTTAGAAGTAACATTTAGTATCACTGATTTCACTGTATTCCCAAACGAACTTTTAAAAAACACATTTGGCTTCAGCGAGATAACTAAGCACGCATACCAGCTGTGCCTGACAAAATATAGGTCATCTGCAGTTAAACATTTGAAAGACCTGGCATCGTAACAAAAAAACTGCAAACACAATTTATTCAGTAAACAATCTGTGATTAATTTTCATTCACAAGATGTGCTGATGAATTTGCACTTCTTGGTTCTAAACCTGGATTATCTGGTTAGGTATTGAATCCTGCCACATTCACAAAGAGCATTCTCTTCTTGCTAATTAAAAGGAAGTGCCAGTCTGTGCTCCATATTCATTTTTGGAGTCTAGCATTCTGTATGTCAGCTCATGTTTCAGGGTTTTGTTAAAGCAGACAATTAGAACAAAGTGTTGGTATAAGGTTTCATAATAAAGAGTACATCGGAGACTGACGTGGTGTTCTGAACTGCTCACTGTACTGAATGGAATGTCTGTTTGATCTTACTAACTTTCCTGAGGATCATTGTTTTAAATTGTTACATAGAATTTGCCATGTTTTAGACAGTGCCTTGGTTAATAAAAAAAAAATAAATAATAATCCATAAGAACAGCAGCAAACAGCAGTTGCAGATGCAGTTTGAATTTGAATGGTGGAAAATGATCATAACTTCCAATATCAACAGCCTGCTGTGTTTGGAAAAAATACTTATCAAAAAGATTTGTGACAGCACCCTCCACCATCTATATTTCACAGCAAAGCACCAGTTACCAACTCCAGAATCCATGGAACTTTGTATATCAATCCACATAACATACACAGGGGGAACGTGAAGAGTTCTTTTTTTTATTCTGGCTCATTCTTTGATAAATTCATTATGAATCTTTTTTATAGAGTACATAAGGTGCAAAAGTTGTGCAGATGTTTCAGTTGTGCATAAATGTGCCACTTTTCAGCAATTTTATGCCTCTCTCACCATGAAAGAAAATGTGGAGTGGGGATTAGTGGGAGGGATATGGCCAAAATATAGCAAAAATTATAGAGGTAATCTACACTTGCTCTTAGCTTGTATAGATGTACGTTTCTAATGCATGGACTGTCAAAAAATTTGTTAGCACTTCGTTATACATTTGGTACATTTTACTCTAGAGCTCGCTGCATTAAAGGGATTTTCTGACCACAATGATTAGCTGTAAACATGTAAGTAAAGGTATATAAAAGACTACTACCAAATACATTGCTGTTCTGTTTTTGTTTAGGAGATAAGGGAGATTTTCTCTCCTGCTTGTGTACACAAGCTAGGTTACCGACCACCTCTCTCTATTTTCATTGCTCCATTTGGATCTCTACTCTGTTGTTACAATCATTTTCTACCAAAAAACATTTCTGACCAGAGAAATGTAATGCTTCATTAGTTAATTACTGGTTCATAAGAAATTATAGATTGGATTTCAAGATTATTGCTTGACTTTACAAAATGGCCTTGTACACTGTAAGCAGATTATTGGTACTTAGATTTGATTCTCCTTACATGGGTAGGCAAGCAGCTGAGCTGGTCTCTATGAGTTTGCTTTTGCTAAAGGAGGTGTCTGCAGGTTTCTGCCCAGAGAAGGAGAATTTAGGGGTATGCTAAATAACTCAACAATGAAAACCATAAAACTAGAAAGCAAGCAAACTAAGAAAGTGGAAAAGTTATGATTATTATAGTATCTGTTTTTGTCTTCAGTCGTCTGCCAAATGCACATGGAACCTCGGGCCCCATAGCAGGAACAGCTGCACTAGCAGTTACACCTATGAGAGGCGGTAGAAAGTTCTTGGTAATACACCTGAGACATATGGTATTCAGCAAATGCTGAATGTGTACTCACTTGGAATTTTCCTTAGGGGATTAGCCTAGCATGAAGGAACCTACAAAAACAGGATGCCAAGTATAAAGTAAGAAGCTACACTTCCTCAATTAGAAGAACTGTTTAGGTAAATCGTTAGAACAAATCCTCCGGTATAAATGTGAGTTTTTCAGAAGTGCCGCACTGACATAGATCCTTAAAGGAATGTGCCAAAAACTCCACACCAGAGATAATGCCACTGAGTGACAGGTTTGTCCTAGTAGATTTCCAAAGCAAGTCGGAGATGTTTAGTAGGTATGATTTCAATCAGCTAGTTAGTTCTTCAATGGCAGACTCAAATAACCATGCTTTTAGTCTGTGTTTAGGTGAAACCATGTTGGTACAATAAAGAGATGTCTTCTGGTGCTCTGATAAACCCAGATTTATCCTTCAGGTGGTGACATTGGAGAAAACATGTTTTCAAGGGACCGATGGTTTTAATTTTCTTCATTTCTTCTTTCCTCCATCATTACTGATACTATAACCTTTCAAATGCTGTTCAACGAAGTTAGTAGGATGAGATTCACGAAGGCCTAAGGATTTTTTAGCAACCCGTGAAAAATGGTAAAAAACTATTTCAGATCTAAGGGTTCATGGCCTCAGGAAATTTTTTTCATTAATCTTGTGTTACATAGGTAAAAACTAAACTGCTTGTTCAACTTAAAGACATTTTTAAATTAGGCAATATAGAGGCAGGGTGATGATTTTCCCATTGAGTTTCTATCTGTTGGTCAGAGTGGAGAATGGCTTAGAAGACCGATCCTCATTCTGGAGAACGCTGCATGCCCATCCACTACATGGACAGCCCACTGGGCTAAGTTTGTCCTGTAGGGGCACAATGGAGGTCAAAGCAGCAGGGCATCTTGCAACCAGCTTTTCTTTTTGAGTCCCTTCTCACAAAAAGAATCCCTTTTTAAATACTTGTATCAGACTCAATTTAAACATTGAAGAGAAAAAAGCATGTAGGTTCATTTAATTGGCACAGTGTTTGTTTTTTTTTAAATTGCTGCAAATTGACAGAGTTTTGCCGAATATTCAGAAAAAAAAAAATCAGAAAGCAAACCAGCCGCATTGCTGCATCATAGGAAAAACTTTAAAATTGCTGAATGCATTCTTTAAGGATGTGATCTGAGCATCTTGGTTAAGTTATTCCCTATCAAACTCTATAATGCACTTATATGTACATTTTTGTGGGATAGTATTTTATGCATTTTGTAAGCCAATATTTGTATGTCAGTGAAATTCACAATAAACAAGGTTTTTAATGTTTATGGATTTTTTAAAACTTCTGAGGCCTTTTCTGAGGTCCTTGGCATTTTTCAATATTAGTCATGCTCTAAGTATGGCATTTTTTTCTGCCTTTTTCTTATAAGTTTCTTGATAGGACAAAAAATGTAAAAAAATGACAAAAAAGTAAAAAAAAATGCATTACATATACTTAGTTTAAAAAAGCTGTAAAACAACAGTGTATGAGGGAGACTTTAAGTAAGCCAGTAAGGATGATTAAGCCTTTTCTCCCATATTTTACAGTTGGCACCTATGCATTCAGAAGACATGCACAATAATGGCAGCAGCCGAACCCAGATCCATCTTCTATACTGCTAAATGATAAACTCGAAACACTTATCATCCTGGTAAGGACTTTGATACAGAGTCTTGTGGCAACACACAGTATATTTCAGATGCTACCTTTTGTTACTTGGTATGATAAAAAGTGATCCCAGTTTTTTCAGCTTGATTGTAACATAAAAGTTTAAAGGAATATTCCTATCTTAAACATGTATATCATATGCTGTCAATATGCCAGAAATGGTTGAGGCAGGAACATCCACATTTACAATGTGGTCAAGCTTCAGTATTTGGTGGTCTTCTTCTGTTGTGTGACTTACTTCCCTTCTACTAAACTGTTGTCACTTCTCCAATTTACATTGACAGGGAAGAAAATCTGAATTACCACTATCGATTTATACATGATTTAGGGTGGGTTGCCTGTCTTTCTATATGACCTATTACGGCCATTTGAGGTTCTAAGGGTGAATAACACTACACTTGGGGGCTGTCAGCATGTGGACAACCACTCTTAGTGGCCAATCCCTTTACAAATATAATATTTCTAATATAGCAGTCTGAATTTATCACTTGTGCTCCATTTTTTAATGCTATCCAGATAAAAAATAACTGTGTAGGTATCATTAATACAATGAAAAAATATAGATAATGTGTTGTAAAATCCAAATCTCCATAGATGGAAATTGCATTCATTAATTTTTATTTTCAACTTGCATCTCTGTCTGTGATATTAACCTGAGGTCACTAACTCATCTCTACTGCATCTGTATATTAGAATATAAAAACTGGATGTTGCTTGTTTTTCACTTATCAATACATGACTGCAGATACAAAATTCTTTTTACCTATGTATACACACTGGTGTTGTTGCAGAGTAGAATATCTCATTTAAAGAGGGTCTCAGTTTTTTTTTTCTTACATTTTTGTCTCCAGTTACATTGTCTGCTCCAGCTGTATTCAGTTCCACACCAGCACATTAAAGCCAATATCTGCTGAGGAGCACATGAGAAATAACGTATGTCCGAAACTTGCTGCCTTTCTTCTTCTTTAATGAACTCCTCTGCTGGATTAGTAGTATATTTACACTATAGTGTTTATAAGGACCTTGATTGTGCTTTTGCTATTTAACTGTCCTGAGGGAGAGGAATTATGTGTAACTGAGAGGAGACAGCTATATGGACTAGACAAATGTTTTTGAACTATATAACAGTGTTAACACTATAACAAGCCTTGCAATATGACCAGGAATAGAAGTCAAAACACCAATATAGACTTATATAGCCATAAACAAACATAGAATATACTGTGATACAGTAGACACCTGTTTAAGGAAATTTCTCTTCATCAGTATAGTTAAATCAGAAGCCTTGATGCAGCTTTGGGAAGTAAGGGTTCTCCTTAAGGAGACCAGTTGTGTGTGGAGTCATTGGCAATGGTCCATGGGAAAATATTATGCAAAGTATCCTGATTAGCTCTCTGCAAGAAGGACTATTGTGGCAGTGTCATCTTGGCTTATTTGCCTGGTCATGTTTCAAGGGTCATTAAAGGATCAGACAATGACTTACATGGTAGCTATCTCCTATGTCATTAGTTTTCTTCCTTCTGGGGCAAAGCTAATTTCCTTTTTTTCCCAAGGAGCATGGCCAATTAGACACTACACACTGCTGCTCTCCTTAGCAGAGCCAGTATGCCACCCCCAAATGCTGTATTAAGGCATTTCCTTTGGCAAGCCCAAACCTGTTCTGTAGCAACAAGAGGAAAGTACCCAGAAACAGGTGTGTACAGATGGACGTCTGATTTGGTAAATATCCCTCGTCATGTTACAAGGTTAGCTATGTCCAACAGGTGGCACTAGTGAGATAGTTTTTTGCTTCTGGGATACATTTTATGTGCATACTTTTTTTTTTTTCCAGTGGAGCATTCACAATAGAAGGGAAACCTGTCATGTTGAACATTCTGTCTGATCTGCCAGCAGTATGTGCTGAGCAGATTGATATATGGTTCAATGAGAAATAATTTAGTGTAATATGTAATGAATTTACATGGACTTCTGTTTATTCTGGGTTTAGGAGTCCAGTGGGTGTTCTTATAAGTGATTGACAGCTACCTCTTTATGCACACTCATACAAGGAAGGTTGTCAGTCACTGATAAGACCACATACTGGACTCCTTAAATCAGAATAAGAAGAAATGTAAATGAATTGATTACAAGTTCTGCTGAATATTTACCCCAAACAATACATCAATCTGCGCAGCTCCTCCTGCTCTACATGACGGGTTCTCCTTAAGGAGAGCAGGACTCCTCCAAAACTATATAGCAATGAGTTGTATTTAAAAAGACATTGTGCTTTTATGCACCATTGAGGATAATTATATTTCTATCTGGGGAAACTGGTTGACAGCCAACAACATATCCATGACGACTGCCGGAGGGGTTGTGATGCAGTTTTACCAGACACCTGAAAGTCCAGTTAGCCAAGTTACATGAGAGACAGGGAAAATATTAGTATATAACTTAGCAGATTTACCACTCAGGAGTCTGAGGAATCTGGATGACAACCTTTACCAGGTCTGTTATATGAGCCACTAGTGGTTGTCACTTTTAGTAAGTAACCAAGAGGGAAGAAAATAGGTCTAAGTAGGAATTTTAAAGAAATGTCACGGCTATGGCTTTTTTCCCACTTTTAAAAATGAACCACTTATTACATATACTACATGAAACTAATTAAAGTGCTGAGAGTTTTATTGTTGTAATACCTGTTTTACATCACAGATCCCACACCATGTAGAATATTCCACAATGTCAGTCAGTTGTGGTGTTGTAGTATTGTGGACTTATTTGCATCAAACACATAGAACTGCAAAAATATTTTTGCGCAATGTCACTAAATCAGAATTACTCTCCATACAGATGTAACAGGGCTTAGCTCGTTGTTTGGTACAACTTATCATAATAGTGTAATATCTGTACTTGAGGTAAATCTACTGAGCTCTCCTAATTATGATTTTTAAAACCATACAGCCTTAAAGTTAAATAACAATTTCAGCTCTGCTACACTGGTGTGTGGCTAGCCAAGTGAAGCATAACATTTTTACTACAATAATAACCATCATCTTACATATAATTAAACACTGTATAACCTACATATTTTATAAGTGATTGGGGTTTTGGCCCATGCAAGAGAATTATATTTACAGGAGTAGCAGAGCTGAGTTTTTCAGGTGTAAAAGGCTTGCTCAATCATTGGACACAAATGACACCCCGGCTAGTGGGTTTCTATAGGGCTATTGAGGGACTGTAACTCAAAAAGTAAGATTATGTCGTGAGTTACAGAAAAACAGTAAAAAAATAAAATAAAATGACTAATGACCCTTTTTTCCCGCAGTACGGATCTTGGGTTTTTTTTCCTTCTGCACATCAGAAAATCTTATTTTTGGACCCTTCCGGGAACATTTGCATTTTGATCCTGAAGAAAAAGAATTTGAACATAATAAGTAATATTTTAATGTTTCACCCATTTTTTCAAAAACCCGCCCCCAAATTTTATATTGTACAAGAAAATAAAAAAAAATTTCACATGCAAATAGTGTTTGGCAGGCATGCATTTACAAAAAAATTTAAGAAGCAAACAATCTTGGTAAAAAAACAAGAGGTAAATTATATGTCATTAACGAAATTAAAATAATATAAAATATAGATTTAAAGGTAAAGATGTAGCAGAGCTGAGAGTGTAAATCTGTGCAAAATCAAAAAAAGGAGCCAGTCATTTACAAACCAGCTTGCTACATGTGAAAATGTTATCAGTCAACTATCACTAAGGATAAGAAATCTCACCTTCTACATGTAGTGTACACACCGCTATGAGAAGGAGAAGGAAAGCTGCTACAAAGGGTTTCATGTCCCTATTGCTCTTGTGTTATTGATGAGGTGGTGGTTTGATTCAGTGCCCTCCTGTGTATTCTCTGGTGGCTTGCTCCGTGCCTCTGTCCTGCCTCAATATCCACTCCCAAGTGAGGTCGCCTTCCCTTTCCCGTCCTCTTTTAAAAAACAGATTTTAGCCCGGGTGCAAAAATCATTAAATGCTGCAACAAAACTATCCTGCAATTTCTCATGTGTAAAGGGTGGAGTTTCTTGTTTTTCGCCCTGCTGCCTGAATGAAGGGGTGAAGGGAAAGATAGAGGATTTTGTAACCTATCAATTGCTTCATTTTTTTTTCTTTGCTCATTAGACATTTCCTTTGATTATACACACCTTAGTTTTTTTTCTCTAGATTCTGACTACGACAATCCAAATCATATAATATTGTAAAAAACACCTGCAACTACTGCTGAAAATGCATTCTAAAATCGAATAAAACTTTTACAGTCTCAGCTGATATTGCTAGAGTATATTTGTCTCTCTACCAGTACTTATTTCAAGCCTGAAATAATATAACATTTGCATTTCTGGGATGTGGTTTATTTTATTTGAGATAGTTATTTGTAGTTATACAATAAAGCCTATTAATTCTTCATCCAATCCCTGTGCAATATTGCTAGTACTGAAGTAGCCAGCTTTCCCAAACCCCTGCTTATCCCATCACTGGAGGGGAGCTACATCCGCACTGGTTCAAGAGTCCCAGGGGAGGAACACAATAGATTACATGGGCCACATGTATGAAAACTGTCTAGGTCTAAGACCTACTTTGTTGCCCACAGCAACCAATCAGAGCTCCCTTTTATTTCACTAGATGCCCTGAAAATTTGGATAGGGAGATCTGATTGGTTGCTATGGGCAACACAGACAGTCTTAGACCTAGACAGTTTTCATACATGTCCCCCCATGTTTATATGAGTCCTGTATCTTTCTGCATAGATGAAAGATCCTTTTGACACTTTAGAGGGTATTGAACCTATTACACTATTCACTGTCCTATCATTTTGAGGTTCTTCGCCAAAGTCGTCTTATTTGGAGCCCTGATTATGATTTCAACATCTACTTTCTATATTGTTACAAAATTTAAATAAATCCTTAAAAGTATAAAACTTTCACTGTTATTTTCAGGCATAAAATTCAAAAAAAAATTCTAAAATCCAATTTTTGGGTTGTCTATGTGAAACATTCTGTTGAGCTGCTTATTAGCTATACAGATGTAGCAGAACTAAACAGAACAGATATTACACTGTGATATCATGGCACAGAGTGTTATCTCACCTTTTTCAATGCTTTACAATGGTCTTTGTTTACAGATCAGAGCAGATAACATGAAAAGCTGTGATATCACGGTCAAGCTGTACTCTGCCACATCTGTATCTGTTTCTGGATAAGCTGGGTATCTCATAAAGCGGCTATTCTTATTTCTTCAGATTATGGAACTCAACGTGCCTAGATTTGAATTAGGAGCACAGGTGTATTTTTATCATTTGACTATCTGAGAAGCATAGTGACAACCCCCTTGAATGCATATTGGTGATCACCCAGCTTTCCTAGCATCAGTTACAACAAGAATGTAAACAATATTCCGTTAGAGAAAGGCATATAGGGATTTTTATTTAGTGGTGACTTTAGTCATTTTAGACAGTACTCCTCAAAAGCTAATGCACCATGGAGTGCTTATACAGTAGCTCTGGACAACACAAGTGTGTTACAGAGCCATAAAAAGGAGGCTAAGGGTAAGTTTACATGGGGCTGTATGTGCCGTGGATTTTCTATTTACTGGAAATGTGCCCCAAAAATTCTCTCCAAATTGTGCAGATCAGTCTGCAGCAAAATCTGTACAAATACATTTCATCGTGGATTTTTATTTCACTATTAACCTTTTAAAGTCACGGCTATTATAGGATTTTCATTTTTAATTTATTTGCTCTAATAATAAAAAATTCTTTATTTTTACATTGATATAGCCATATGAGGGCTTGCTTTGTAGGAGAAGTTTTGTTTAGTGGTAACATGTAAACATCTATGTAAAAAAATTCTTTATGGTGTCTAAGTGAAAAAAAAAAACAGTTGTGCAATGTTTTAGACGCAACCTATATAGATACAGATCTAGCAAAAATTAACTTGATAGATAAGGCACCATAATAGAACTTCAGACTAAGTTATTTCAGCCTTTTCAATGCTTTTCCTTGGCTCTTGAGATAAGAGCAGTGAACACAGAAAATCATGATATCATGGTCAAGCTGAAATCTGCTACATCAGAGAGGGGCAGTGTACAACCGCCTGGAGCCTTTTACACTTTCTTGAGTACGATTTATGTAAAGGTTAGTTTCTACCTATGTCTTTATGCTTTCATATATTCACAGTATATTATGCTTGTGAGATTCTGATCTGTTTATATCACTTATCATATACTTATATGAGTGACTGCTAGGACTATGTGGGCAGCTGTGCTCTTCTTGCTAAGTAATTCTGCTATAGTTACATAGTGCGACATCTGTAAATTTGCCTTTGCCATTTTTTTGTCGTATATTGTTGGTTCTGTAGATCTATGAACAGGTGTACTGACGACACATTAAAGGGCCAAAGTTTGATGTGAAACTGCCATACAAAGTTTGGCACATAACACTCTATGCGACAATTTTGAGTGTTATGTGCCATAAATGCTTGCCGCAGAACACTTTCATTCATACTGTTGTATGTACTGGTGTATCGTTGCCAAGTTACAAAAATGGCACATCCGAATTCATAGATGTCACCCATAGTTTGTAAGACTGAAAAAAGACAGATGTCCATCCAGTTTAGCCTTTTGTGCTATAGTGTTGATAAAGATGAAGACAAAAACCCCCATGAGTTAGAAGTCAATTGTCCTCATTTTAGAGAAAAAATTCCTTCCCGACTCCAATCTGGCAATCAGAATAAATCCCTGGATCAACAACCCTTCTCCAGAATCCTGGTCACTATAACTTCTTATAATATTGCACATAATGAAGTGTCTCTCTTAATACCAATATGTGTCTCTCTATCTCTCCCGAGAGAGAGAGAGAGTGATAGATAGATAGATATGTATGTATCTATATGTGTATCTATATGTCTATC
Source organism: Phyllomedusa bahiana (assembly GCA_025379985.1). Taxonomy (NCBI): domain Eukaryota; kingdom Metazoa; phylum Chordata; class Amphibia; order Anura; family Hylidae; genus Phyllomedusa; species Phyllomedusa bahiana. The sequence continues at coordinate 32,470 of JAODAL010006577.1, read as the reverse complement.
TATCTATCTATCTATCTATCTATCTATCTATCGATCCTAAGATGGATAGAAATAGGTAGATAGATTCAAACATAAGTATATCTCTCTATCTATCTATCTATCTATCATAGATAGATAGATCAATTATATATATATATATATATATATTATATTATATATATATATATTATACTATATCTATATGTGATATATTTATATATATATAAATATATATATATATATGTATCTATATGTCTATCATACTATCTAATATATAGGTATAATCGTAGATACTACATACCACACACATATATATATATATATATTATATATATATATACCACACACACATATATTATATATATATTTATATATATATATATATATTATATATATATATATATAGATAGATAGATAGGTTGATATACATATAGATACATATATATGTATCTATCTAGCTATGGATAGACAGATATACTTATATGTGAATCTATCTACTCTGTCTATCCATTATATAATATATTATATATTAATATATATATATAATATATATAGTATTTATATTACTTTCTGCAAAGTCAAAGGTTTACATACATTTCATTAGCATTTGGCAGTATTGCCCTTAAACTGTACAACTTGGGTCAAACATTTTGGATGTCCTTCCACAAGCTTCTCACAATAATTGGTAGGAATTTTGCTCCTTTCCTCCTGACAGAATTGGTGTAGTTTTTGCTTCAGTATTGCCACATAATCTTTCCTCATGAAAGATTTCCACACCAGTCCCTCCTGCAGCAAAACAGCCCCACAACATGATGCTGCCATCCCCATGTTTCACATTTGAAACGTTGTTCTTAGGCTTCCAAGCTGCTCCTTTTTCCTCCAAACGTAGCAAAGGTCATTATGGCAGACCACGGGACATGTCTCCAAAAAAGTAGGTCTGAATTTGCAAACATTAATCTGGCTTTTATATGGTTCTTATGTAATAATTTCTTTTTCCTGGCAGAGTGGTCTTTCACCCAATGTTGATGCAGTACTCGAATCATTGAGGATAATGACACAATCTTAACAGCATACGCCAGCATCTTCACAAGGACTGTTGCTTTTGTTCTTGGGATGATATGCACATGTCGGACCAAGGCACGTTCATCTCTGAGACACAGAACCCGTCTTCTTCCTGAGCGGTATGATGGCTGGGCATACCCATCTTGTTAATACTTGTGTATAATTGTTTGTACAAATGAATGCGGCACCTTCAGGTATCTGGAAATTTCACAAGGATGATCCAGACTTGTGCAAGTCCACGATTCTCTTCCTGATACCTGATATTTTGGCTGATTTCTTTAGACTTTCCCATGATGTTACACACAGAAGCAGTGTGTTTCTGGTGTGCATTAAAAAATACATCCACAGAAGCTTTTAAAGAAATGACATCATCATATACAGATGTAGCAGAACTAAACAGAACAGATATTGCACCGTGATATCATGGCACAGAACGTTATCTCAACTTTTTCAGTGCTTTTCAATGGCCTTGCAGATGTTTGCAGATCAGAGCAGATAACACGAAAAGCTGTGATATCACGGTCAAGTTGTACTCTGCCACATCTGTAGGCTGTAACAAATAGTTTAAAGGCATAGTTATCCTAGTGTATGTAAACTTTTGACGTTGCAGAAAGTAATAAAAATGCCTTAAAAAAATTCTCTCTCTCTCTAATTATTCTGGCATTTGGAAAATATAAATAATTTTGGTAATCCTAATTGATCTAAAACGGGTAAGATTTATTCTGATTTCATATCAGACAGTGAGAAAAACATGCATATGTGTCTTTTTAAATAGTATATGCAAACTTCTGGTTTGAACTGTATATAAAGATGTAGATAGGTATGTATATTTATATATTTTTTTTTATATAGTTCACCGTACGAGAATAATAACATGATAACGTTACTGTTTTAGTTCACATTTTTATGTACACACAATACCAACTATGTAAATGTCTTATTAATGATTTTTTATTTGAAAAGTGGGGGAAAGTTTTTTTTTATTTTTTCTGTTTTAAAAAAGTTTACTTTTTTGTACTGTAATATTTAATGCTCCTAAGGGACATGTGATCATTTGATTGCTTGTTCTATATATTTTGTACTACATAATTTTCTTATTGATCTCCTATTACAACCAGGGAGTGATTTAAGGCAATCATGGTAGGCCTAGAGGCCTTCATTAGGCAATGAACAGCACCCTACAATCTTGCTCTCACTACGGGAGTCTGATTGAGGACAATAAGTGGTGCTGCACCATTCTAAAACAGCTTAGTAGCCACAGTTTAAACAGTAAAATGGCTGGGATTAGATTTATCTCCAAATCCGTCAGCGAGCTGTAGGTGACGCCGGAAATTAACAGCTGGCGCCTATTGGGTGTGGAACAGACTCAGTGAATGAGCCCCCTTCCATACTGTACATTCTTGACACCTCTATGACTAAAAAAAAATGTCATCGAACCCACAAGAAATAGTAAAGAACCACACAGTAACTTGTCATATGCAATGTTAGCAGTGTTAGTGACAATTTGTGCTTGTTCATTGGATTTGAATCAGTAGATTCATCACTTCAACAATTAGTGACTGATTATAGAAATAATGACCAGTGAGAACAATGTTCACTCCTCTTAATGGGCTAAAGACGTTGTGCATTTTTAATACTAGATCATTCCAAATAATTTCAAGACTATCATTATAAAACAAGATAACAATCAACATAAAAGGAGGATAAAATGTTTTCGTTACACATAATATTTTAAAATAATTCATTAACACTAGATTTCACTACTATGCAGATAAGTAAGCACAACATCTGAATGGAGTTTGCATGTTCTCCCTGTGTTTGCGTGGGTTTCCTCCAGGTAATCCTTTTTCCCCTACACTACAAAACAAACTGCTAGATTAATCCAGAATTTAGATTATAAGCACCAATGGGGACAGGGATCATTGTGAATAATGTCAATCTCTGTACAGCACTGTGGAATATGATGGCGCTGTATAAAGGAATAAAACTAATAAGGCTTCATGTTAGGCGGGCTTTAATGAATTTACCTACACATATTCTAATGAACAAAACTTAAAGGAATTTTCTCACCATGCAGTTTCACAGAGCAACAGCCAGCTTTAGACTCACACTTCCTGGTCAGGCTGTGGGTGGGTCTATAGCAGTGATTGAAATGTCAGCTGTTCTTTTCATATCTAAGCCTGTTACAGTAAGGCCTCATTCACACGGCTTATTTGTCCGCGGATTGGCGCCGTACTGCGCGCCGGATTTGCGCTTCAGTACGGCGCCAATCCGTCGGAGTCATTACGGTAATCCACTGCTCTCATAGAGAACAGTGGATTCCGTCGCTCCTCCCCGCTCGGCGAATCCGCCGCGGGGGGAGAAAGTGACATGCACATTATTTACGGCGCGTACGCGCTGTAGATAATGCATTGTCTATGGGGCCGGGTAGCGGCGCCCCCGCCGCGCTCCGGCCCCGCCCCCGTCCCGCCCCTTATTCACGACGGATTTGTGAGCGCACAAATCCGTCGGGAATAAGCCGTGTGAACACGGCCTAACATGACTGCAGGAGATTTATAAAGTGTAGTACACACGGATACAAAGATACAAGGATGCAAAGTTCGTTGCTAGAGATAAGACTCTTAGGGCATGTCCCCACGGCAAGGGTTTTCGGCCGGTTTTTCAGCCGGTTTGTGTTTTTTCAGACCGCCTGAAAAACCGGCCGAAAATGAGCACAATTGTGCTCTATGCAAAACCTGTGCAGCAGTCCCCACTGCACAGGTTTTGCCATCGGACGGTTTTGCCGCCGGCGGTAAAACATTGTAGAGGCACAATCTTCCGTCCGGTTTCCGGACGGAAGATGTGCTTCTCAATGGGAGGGCTGTTCTCCGCTCATCGCGGAGAAAAGCCGTCCCCCCCGCGGCCGTGGGGACGGGCGCAAAACAGGACAAATACCGGCCGGCAAACCGGCCGGTATTTGTCCTGTGCCGTGTAAACGCACCCTTAGAGACTATCTCACCATGGCGGAACTGCAGCTTGTGGAGCAATTATATAAGAGACAGAGGAGAGAGAGGTGAGCAGTAACCAGAGAAACTTGTATACAATTGCTGTAGAAAATTCCTTTAAATATTCAAGGGTCTCTATGGTAATCTACCATAATATCAGGTTCAGATTAACTGCTTAGATCAAGGATTTTCTGCCCTATTGCAGCAATGTAAATCCAGATAAAGATTCTTGCAGTTCAGGTTAAGTTTGGTTTTAGAAACTTAACTCTCAAAATTCCTGAATAACAAATGAATTCAGTATTAAACTCAACCTATTGATATATCTAAAATACTTGTCAAAATTGAATTCTATTAAAAACCTAGAAATGAAAGTCTGTTAAGCTATGTCCAATAACCAATCCATCCATGATCTTGTCAAACTTAGTGATATCTAAGCCATTATTCAAGTGGAGCTCCACTTTGTCAACCAAATACCCCCTCTGCAGAGTGATTATGTTTTGCTAAGTGGTTGACATCGCAGTCAGGGCCTTAGGCTCAGTGTACACTGCGTTATTTTGAACGGATTATGGATCTGTTATGACGAAAGGGAGAACGGATGTGTTAACATGTTCATTGACAAATGTAGGTGTACAGATGTGCAACAGGCATTGAGATAGTGTCCGTTTTTACACTTTCCATCAAATATGCGTTTAATTTTAACAGACAGGGCGCAGGGTGCTGCACTTTTTTTGTACGTCAATGGAAAACGGATCCTGGTGTTCATGCCCATGTTGTAAACGTATATGTTGGTATCCGTCATAAATATATAAACAAGGCTACCCAATCAAATAGCAAGGAAAAATGTGTGACAGCCCATATAAAACCTAGTAAAAAAAAATAGAGAAAAAAACAGATATCAAACGTATGTTCCAAAGAGTGCATGTTTGGAATACGTTTAACGTACATGTATATGTTATAACATATATGTTTTGACGTATGGAGAACGTAGTGTGCACAGAGCCTTAATAAATGCTGTCAGACCTGCCATGGATCTACACCTATCAGATTCTGCCAGAGGCAATTTGTAATAGAAGTGCAGCAAAATTGCACTATACTGTAAAACCTTAGTATTGCAGTATTTTGTACCAGTGATTGTGCCTTCTAGTGATCAAGTACCCTAGTGAAACTAAATAAACTATTTAAAAAAATTTAGATAAAAGCTTGAAAGACAATGTGATAAAACATCTGAAAAATGTAAAGAAAACCTTTCCCCAATCATCATATAAAACATAAGTATAGTTGGTACCAGTATAACGGTCTTTATCCAGCATGAAAATGTAGTTAAAAAAAAAAGTACCCCATGTCAGATCTGTATTCCATAGAAACTGAAAAAAACGTGATCACAAAATTGGACGCAAACCAACATGATACCAATAAAAATACGGCTCACACCAAAGAAACAAGCCTACATAAAGCTAGAATAAAGCAAGCATGGCACCATGCCATCTGGCAGATTCCGTACAAACAGCACTTAAACAATATCATAACTGCATTTTTTTCCATTTGTCCCCACAAATAATTTTTATTTGTTTTCCCAATGCAATATAAAGTACATTCAATGGTATTATTATAAAGTACAACTAATCCCACAAAAAAGCTCTTATATAGGTTTGTTGAAAGTAAAACAAAATAAAAGAATGTTCTTGGCTCTTCAAAGGCAGAAATAAAACACAACCACACAGTTGTCAAAAAATCATTGTGTTGGAAAGGGGATAAATGATCTATTGGAAGTTTAGGATTTCTAATATTTGTGCTGCTGCATTTTAGGAAACAGAATAATAACGAATAATTGCAGCATGTCCTGTTGTATGCGCTTCTCTTGCGTTTTTTTCCCCTCTTTACTTAGCAATGATGACTTAGCAACAAAACAACAGCTATAAATAGCATGATGTTTTGTTTGATAAGTAAAGTAAATGCGGAGCAGCTTTTAAGTCAGCAGAGAAGTATTTACATTGATTTAGTTGCCATTGCACAGTGGCAAACCATGTAAAATTATTTGCTTTGACTACTGATGACTTTATTGCTACTACAAAGTCTCCCACGTGAAGTAGCCTTGAAGTGCATAAGGTTACACTGCATTTAAATGTGTTATCTGCTGCTGAAGTGCTGCTTGCGTAAGTCAGAGAAATAAAGTGATCAGAATTAGATACAGAACATTCCTCACTATAAGATTATTGCATTTACCTGTTGTCCACTCAGTTAATATCAGTTTTGAGTTTTTAGATTAAAAAATATATAATATAAAAATATATATAAAGAATTTTCAGTTAAAGTAGCACCAGTGTTAATTTCTTATTATAGTAAAGGGTTTCATGGCCCATGCCCCATATATGACCGTGTCCCTGCTTCTGTCCATTCTGCATTCACGCCGCCGCACTGCTGTGTCCCTTGTTAGGGGATGTTCACACAGCGTTTTGGATCTGATTTTGGATCCATTTTTAGATGCGTGTTTGGATTCGTGTTTCTGACCCTAAACGGACCCAAACATCCATCTAAAATGTACAGTGTGATTTTACATTGCTTTCAATGTAAAACACGCATCGGCATTCAAATGAGTGATCGCCAATACGTGTTTACATGTGTCTTTCTGATGTGTCTTTCGGATCAGTTCAAAGAATCGACATGTCAATTCTTGATCCGTTTGACACAGCAGACACCTTATTTAAAACTATAGGGTGCGATCCTGCTGCAGACAAAAAGCATCCAAACACACACCTTCGTGTTGGATGCGTTTTGGAACGGATTGACACAGCGATTTTGGATGCGAATTTCGGATTCAAAAATGGATCCAAAAACGCAGTGTGAACATAACCTTAATGCTGCTACTCACCTTTCAGGCTTGCTCAATCTCCTTAGGGCTGACACGCACTCACTGGGGACAGTGTCCCAATTACCTGTTCAATGACCTACGACCTTCTGTGATTTAAGGAACTTCCTGTCTCTCTTCCTGGTCAGTTCATGAATGTCCATCTGAGCTCCTGACTTCTGCTGCTGGTTGCTCCTGTTCCTGATTTAACCCCTGAGTTACCTGCTTATATATTTCTTCTGTATACTGCCATCTTGCCTGTCAGCTACCTGCCTGGGACCAGCTTTCAGTCTTCAGTTAACCCCGCTGTGTCCAGGTTGCTGTTCCTGTACCTCTGTTCTGCTGTTGCCTGCTGTTATGCCCATTTGTACCTTCCTGCTGTCTTGTCTAGGACTCTGTCATCTGCCTACAGCTACAGCGGCCTGTAGCCTGTCATCTCTGTCAGCACCCGGTGTCTTTGTCCTGCACTTCAGCTGTCATCGCGTGTAGCCTACCATCTATGCTCGCAGTGGCCCAGAGGATCCACACCAAGCACCCAGTGTCAACTATGTTAGTGCATATTAGCACCGCTGGTTGTTACAAAGGGGTTGTTAATTTCCTATAAATAAAAAAAAAAAAAAATAGTAAACTGCTGCTGTCCCATGGAACAGAAGGAAAGTAAATACTTACTTTTCTCTTCTGTTCAAGCACTGGCTTTTTCTGGTTTTCCGTCTCCGTTAATCTTCTTTCAAACAGTAGTGTTACATGACGCTCCCTTACATCACCATTCGGAAGTGGACAGCTAAAAATAGAGTGGCATGTGACTGCTGGAGCCAATCAGGGCCTGCAGTGGTGACATCCATGTTCAGAAGAAGAAGGTACACAGAAGACCAAAGAGACCCATTAACCCCTTAGGGTTCGGGCATTTTTTTCCTTGCATTCATTTCATCCTTCCCAATTTCAGAGCCATAACTTTTTTATTTTTCCATCTATATAGATATATAGGGCTTGTGGGTTTGTTTGTTTTTTGGTATCATTTACCATATTATATAGTGAACTGGGAAACCACACCAATAATTCTATCTGAAGCGAACTGTGAAAAATAAAAAAAATGGTGCCATTTTTGCAGGGGTGTTACTTTTATGAAGTTTAATGTTTAGTATAACTCTTTATTCTAGAGGTTGGTACAATTCTGTTGATACCAAATGTTTAGGGTTTTCATTACGTTTTATTACTTTTTTTTACATTTGTGCTTCTGAATCATTTTCTGAGACCAATACCTTTTTTGTTTTTTTTATCTGTCAGGGCACATTTTTTGCAGGCTGAATTGCAGTTATTATTGGTTCCATTTTAGGATACATGTGACTTTTTCCATCACTTTTTATTCCAGTTTTTATGGGGGGAACAAAATGACAATTTTGACATTTAGAATTTTTTTTCTTCCACAGTATTCACCGTATGGGATAAATGATGTTGTATTTTAATAGATCAGACTTTTATGGCTACGGTGATTCCAGTTATATGCAACCTTTGTATTTTTCTATTTGTAAAATGGAAAAACGGGGTGATTTGAACTTTTAATATTTTGGGCCACATGTATGAAAACTATCTAGGTCTAAAACTCACTTTGTTGCCCCATAGCTACCAATCAGAGTGTCCCTTTCATTTCATATAGTTTTCTGGAAAAATGAGAGGGGCACTCTGATTGGTTGCTATGGGCAGCAATGTGAGTTTTAGACCTACGGTAGTACAGTTTTCATACATGTTGTCACGACAGTCGGTAGTGGATCCGCTGGACCAGCGCAAGCGATGGCTTAAGCCACATCAGGGAGTGGAGTCTAAGTAGAACCCGGTTTTCACCAGAGCCCGCCGCAAAGCGGTATGGACTTGCTGCGGCGGGAATCTACCAGGTCGCTTCCACTGGCGTGACTTGCTTGCGGCAGCGGCCAAGGTGTAGCGAGGTACAGAATCGTCAGACGAGGCATAGTCGGGGACAGGCAATAAGGTCAGGGAAGGCGGCAAAGGTTCGTAGTCGAGAGGCGTAGGCAAGGAGGTACGGTACACGGTAAAGACGGAGACACCAAGAACGCTTTCTCAATAGGCTAGAGGGCACTAAAGATCTGGCGGGGACGTTCCGGAAGTGAAAACCTTATATAGGGTCAGCGACCGGGCAACAACAAATTGTGGGCGCGCTGGCCCTTTAAATCAGAGGATGCCGGCGCGCCTCCCCGCTCCGTAGGGACGCCGCACGCGAGCAGGAGCGTGGGCTCGTAAGTCTGCCCACACAGGGGAATGAATGCGCCCGCGACACTCGGACCATGGCTGCAGGACAACCGGTGACAGTATCCCCCCTCCCTTAGGCTACCCCCTCCTCCTAGACTGGAAAAATCTCACCAGCAGGCCATGGTCCAAGATGTTCTCCTCTGGCTCCCAAGATCTCTCCTCAGGCCCGAATCCCTCCCAATCGACAAGAAAATGATGTCTCCCTCTGATAGATTTCATGGCCAGGATGTCCTTCACCCCAAAGACATTGGAGGTTACTGCTTCAGGAGAAGGGGGGTAATCCTCTGGGAGATGCGGTTTAGTACGATGGGCTTCAGCTTGGAGACATAAAAGAGTTTGGAGGGTGGGAGCCGGAGTTTATTGGCCAAAGTATTAATACGACTCAATACCTCAAACAGCCCCAGGAACCGTGGACCCAGTTTATAGCACTGAATCTTGAGCCAAATGAATCTGGCAGAGCCACACCTTGTCACCAGTAGCAAAATTCGGAGCAGTTCTCCTCTTCTTGTCCGCCTGGGTTTTCATGCGGACCGCTGTCTGCTGTAGGGACTGACGAGTCTGCTCCCAAATAGCGGTCATATCTCGATACATTGCATTCTCTGCGGGGTCTTCGGTAGAAGAGGCCAAAGGGAGAGGCGGGCAGGGGTGCTGCCCATAGACTACGTAGATGGGTGTATCACCAGAGGATTCCGAGTCCAATGAATTATAGGAGAACTCCGCCCAAGGCAGCAAGTTGGACCAATCATCCTGGCGAGCCGAGACAAAATGCCGCAAGTAGGCACCCAAAACCTGATTGACTCTCTCTACTTGGCCGAAATCTAGATACAAATTGGACTCCTCGGTCTGAGACGATGTGCTGTAGCAGGCCATGTAGGCGAAAAATATGCATGAAGAAGAGCGTGGCGAGGCGAGGGGCAGATGGTAACCCGGGAATCGGGACAAAGTGAGACATCTTTGAAAATCGATCCATCACGACCTAGATAACGGTGTTACCCGAGGAGGGAGGGAGGTCAGTTATAAAGTCCATCGCCACATGTGTCCAAGGTGTACAGGGTGTTGGCAAAGGTTGCAGCAGATCGGCAGGACAGAGGCGAGGAGCATTATTCCGGGCGCAAGTAGTACAGGCCTCTACAAATTCCCTTGTATCTTTGGCCAGACCCGGCCACCAGTAGAACTGAGAGATTAACTGGTATGATCTGGCACCCGAATGCCCAGCCACCAGAGAACTATGTCCCCACTTCAGGATTCTCTTACGAAGTGACGGCCGCACATATGTCTTGCCTGGAGGAACCTGTTGGAGACGGACAGGAGCCAGGCGTTCAGGAGAGATGATATGTTGGGGCAGTGATTCTTCTCCAACGATGTCCGAAGCACGGGGGAGGGCATCAGCCCTTAAATTCTTTTCAGCGGGATGAAAGTGAATACGAAAGTCGAATCGGGAGAAGAAGAGTGACCAACGGGCTTGGCGAGGATTAAGTCGCTGGGCTGATTGAAGATACAAAAGGTTCTTATGGTCCATGTATGCATCAAAGGGATGATGGGCCCCTTCCAGTAGATGGCGCCATTCCTCCAGGGCCATCTTGATGGCAAGCAACTCCCGGTCCCCGATGGCATAGTTCTTCTCCGCCGGGGAGAAGATCCTAGAGAAGAACCCACAAGTGAGTGTCTTCACCGTGGACCCCTTCTGAGTAAGGACTGCGCCGTTCCCACAGAGGACGCGTCCGCTTACAACGAGAACGTTTTTTCTGGGTGTAGGCAAGACAAGATGGGTGCAGAGGCGAAAGCAGCCTTTAACTCGGAGAATGCCTTCTTGGCCGCTGATGGCGAACATCTCGGATTAGCCTTCTTCTTTGTGAGAGCCACGATCGGAGCCACCAGTGTGGAAAAGTGGGGAATGAACTGGCGATAATAGTTGACAAATCCCAAGAACCATTGTATGGCCCGGAGACCTACGGGGCATGGCCACTAAAGGATCGCTGATAGCTTAGTAGGATCCATTTGAAGACCTCTTTCAGAAACAATATAGCCGAGGAAGGGTAAGCTGGACTGGTGGAACAGACATTTTTCCAATTTAGCGTATAGGCGGTTGGTGCGTAGATGTTGCAGAACCTGGCGTTCTTGTAGCTGATGAGTCCGTAGGTCCGGAGAAAATATCAGGATGTCGTCTAGATATACAATGATGCAGTATAGTAGATCCCTGAAGATATCATTGATGAACTCCTGAAAGACCGCAGGAGTATTACATAACCCAAAGGGCATCACCAGGTATTCATAGTGTCCATCTCGAGTGTTGAATGCCGTTTTCCACTCATCATCCTCACGAATCCTGATGAGATTGTATGCTCCCCGTAGATCTAACTTAGTAAAGACCTTGGCTCCTCGAAGTCGGTCGAAAAGTTCCAAGATAGGCGGCAAAGGATACCGGTTCTTCATGGTAATTTTGTTTAGACCCCGGTAGTCTATGCACGGGCGGAGAGATCCATCTTTCTTCTGTACAAAGAAAAAAGCAGCTCCGGCAGGTTCTCTTGTATGTAAGCCGATATGGCCTTGGTCTCCGGCATGGACAGCAGGCACACCCTGCCCCGAGGAGGACTGGTCCAAGGCTGGAGGTCAATGGGGCAGTCATAGGGGCGGTGAGGCGGAAGAGATTCCGCCTGTTTTTTAGAAAACACTTCCGAATAGTCCAGGTATTGGATAGGCAGCCCTGGCAGCGTTATTGAGGGTGATTGAGAGACAATGGAAGGCACCGGGCGAGGTGCCAGCAGACAGAGATTTTGACAGTCGGGTCCCCAGCGCACGACCACTCTGGTAATCCAGTTGAGCCTGGCGGCATGGTGTTGCGACCAAGGAAGCCCCAACAGGATCGCTGACGAAGATCGGGGCAATACGAAGAACGAGATCCTCTCTTTGTGCAGGACCCCGACGCGAAGAGACACTGGCTTGGTCCTGTACTGAATGGTGTCACTGAGAAGTTCCCCACTGACTGAGAATATCACCAACAGTCTCTCCAAGCGATCCACCGGAAGTTGATACCGAGACACCATGGCGGCTTGGATGAAATTCCCGGCCGAACCAGAGTCCAAAAATGCCTGGACTTGGAACATGAGTCAAGAATCAGTCGTGACTTCCACTGGCATGGAAAGACGTGGAGAAGGAAGAATTCACACCTAGGGACGCCTCTCCAACGTGGCCTAGGTGCGAGCGTTTCCCGGACGCTGGGGACGGAGAGGACAGCCCATACGAAAATGGTCCGGGCTGGCACAGTACAGGCATAACCTCTCTTGGCGCCGACAGGACAACTCCTGCTCCGATGTGTGGACTCGGTCTACCTGCATAGGCTCTTCCTCGGATGGTAGAGGAGGCATCTATGCGGGTGGCTAGATGTATCAAGTCACTTATGGAGGATGGTAAACCCCTTCCCGCTAGAGCATCCTTGACCCTGCTGAACAGGCCTTTCTTAAAGGTGGCACACAGGGTGTTGTCGTTCCAAGACAGTTCTGACGCCAGGGTGCAAAATTGGACCGCATAATCCCCGACAGAGGAATCTCCCTGGCGCAGGTGCAGTAGCACAGTCTCTGCAGAAGATGCTCGTACCGGCTCTTCAAAAACACTGCGAAACTTCGTGAGAAAGGCTTGCATGTCCGCAGTCACTGGGTCGCTCCTGTCCCAAATAGGGGTAGCCTAAGCTAAGGCCTTCCCGGCCAGTAGACTGACCACAAACGCCACCTTGGAACGTTCCGTGGGGAACTGGTCAGCCATCAACTCGATGTGCATGGAGCACTGGGCGATGAAGCCCCTGCACAGCTTAGGGTCTCCCTCGAACTTTGACGGTAGCGGCTGCCGGAGCCCACAGTCGCAGGTGGAACAGCAAGTGGCAGCATAGCCACGGGTGGAGATGGCAGTAGTTGCTAAAACATGGAGGTCAGCTGGTCTATCTGCTGAGCTTGTTGCGCGATCTGTCGCAACTGCTGCGCAACAACTGCTGCAAGGTCTGCTTCACTCCGGAGAGGCACCTTTGCGGGAACCATGGCCGGATCTTGCTGTCACGACGGTCGGTATTAGATCCGCTGGACCAGCGCAAGCGATGGCGTAAGCCACACCAGGGAGCGGAATCTAAGTAGAACCCAGTTTTCACCAGAGCCCGCCGCAAAGCCGGATGGACTTGCTGCGGCGGGAATCTACCAGGTCGTTTCCACTGGCGTGACTTGCTTGCGGTGGCGGCCAAGGTGTAGCGAGGTACAGAATCGTCAGACGAGGCGTAGTCGGGGACAGGCAGTAAGGTCAGGGCAGGCGGCAAAGGTTCGTAGTCGAGAGGCGTAGGCAAGGAGGTACGGTACACGGTAAAGACGGAGACACCAAGAACGCTTTCTCAATAGGCTAGAGGGCACTAAAGATCCGATGGGGACGTTCCGGAAGTGAAAACCTTATATAGGGTCATCGATCGGCCAACAACCAATTGTGGTCACGCTGGGCCTTTAAATCAGAGTAAGCCGGAGCGAGTATGCATGGCGCAACCAGCAGGGACGCCGCTCGGAGGCAGGAGCGTGGGCTCGTAAGTCTGCCCACACCGGGGAACGAGTGCACCCGAGGCCCGACACTCGGACCGCGGCGCCGCTCGTCCCCGCAGCCGGGGACAAGGCAGAAGTCCCGGTGAGCCCGCAGCCCGGCCAGGGGGCTGTGGGACAACTGTTGACACATGTGGCCTTTTGTATTTTTTAAACTTTTTTTAACTTATACTTGTCATCCCTCTAAGGTACGTGACCACTATGGGGGTCTGATCACTTGTATACTGTACACACTAGGCAGTTGACCAAGAGACCTACAATCATAGGAGACCCAGGCGGTTGGAGATATGGTAATATTTATTCCTTGCACAGAGGTATTACCCTACTAACTCCACTGTTTTGCAAACACCCAGAAACGGACCAGCAGCTCTGCGGATGCCAAGACACAGATAAACATTGAATTTATGAATTATTTCAAACAGCATTTCAGCTGCCTAAAGTACATATGAAGACTGGAGGTTCTTAGTGCACATTCTTGATTGCAACTATGAAGGTCCATCCACCAACAGCAAGGTGGCCTCAATTTAGATGGAGACCTACACTAAACAATTACAATTTATCTTCTCTTGTTACCTTTCAAGGCCTCCATACTTTTTCAGGACTTGATGGCCCCAGCTTTATTCTGTTCTGATTAAAAATAGCCACTGTTTTTCTTTTGTTAGAACAGGATGTAGCTGTTATTAAAATAGCGTGTCAGTGAATATAAACTATGGTACAGATCTTGCTTGGTGAACCACAGGTCCCAGCAAAACGTGTGGTGTGCTAGCTCTTGCAGAATGTAGAATAAAGAGTGAGAGCAGCAAAAATAAATTTCAAATGTAAAAATGAAAAAATGTTAAAATCTGTACAACATCATCAGTGGATTATTTAATTTAAAATTTGTTTTAGATTCTACTTATTGTAAATACATTTTATAGGAGATATTGTTATATTTTTGGGATGTTATATATTTTTATATTAATATTATATGATAAAATTTTTATGCAATTTAAATAATTTAATTTTATATAGTATGATAATTATCATAATTTATTTTTCATTATTGTACTGGTGAGAAAGGGCAAATTTAGGTCCACTTCAACTCCTCAGGCTCAGACACCACATTAACATAGGTCTGCCTGTCCGAGCAGTAATGTGCCTAGTTTTGCCGAAACACATTCATGTATGTGTCTAATATTAGGAGTCTGGTGTAACACACCTCCAGAACGCCCCCTCATGTTAGGCGCATTAAAAAGTGTCGACTTGCAAACAATGCGCCTAACACATTCGTTTGCCGCATTATACACCATACTCTGCTCACTTTGGTGCAAAAAACCCGATCATACATGTCTCCCTTGGTGTTGGTCTGTAGGAGGAAACTAAACATAATTAGGTGTGCTTAAGAGTGGTTAAAGCAGGGGTGGGCATTAATTTTCCCATGGGACCGCATGAGAAAGTGCGATGGTTTTGAGGGGCCGGAGTAATAAAAACATAGGATGAACGGGAAAAAATTCGTTTTTGGGGGATTATGTTTGTGCAAACTTACTGGGGGATGTATCTATATACCTGCATATACTGTATACCGATAGTACACAGTAAGGCAGGTATATACAGCTCTCCTCAGTAAGGTAGGTATGTAGATGTATGTCCCCTCAGTCTGGCAGGTATATACAGCTCCCCTCAGTCTGGCAGGTATATACAGCTCCCCTCAGTCAGGCAGGTATATACAGCTCCCCTCAGTCAGGTATATAGATAAAGCTCCCCTCAGGCAGGTAGATAGATAGGTCCAGCTCCCCTCAGGCAGGTATATATAGATAGGTTCAGCTCCCCTCAGGCAGGTATATAGATAGGTACAGCTCCCCTCAGGCAGGTATATAGATAGGTACAGCTCCCCTCAGGCAGGTATATAGATAGGTACAGCTCCCCTCAGGCAGGTATATAGATAGGTACATCTCCCCTCAGGCAGGTATATAGATAGGTACATCTCCCCTCAGGCAGGTATATAGATAGGTACATCTCCCCTCAGGCAGGTATCTAGTTAGTTAGGGCTCCATACAGGCAGGTATATAGTCAATGCTTCACACAGGCAGGTATATAGCTAGTTAGGTCTCCATACAGGCAGGTATATAGTTATGGCTTTCCACAGGCAGGTATATAGTTTGTGTCCCCAGGCAGGTATATAGATAGCTAGGTGTGTCCCCAGGCAGTATATAGATAGCTAGGTGTGTCCACAGGCAGGTATATAGATAGCCCCGTGTGTTCCCAGGCAGGTATATAGATAACCAGGTGTGTCACCAGGCAGGTATATAGATAACCAGGTGTGTCCCCAGGCTGGTATATAGATAGCCAGGTGTGTCCCCAGGCAGGTATAGAGATAGCCAGGTGTGTCCCCAGGCAGGTATATAGATAGCAATTTGTGTCCCCAGGCAGGTATAGAGATAGCCAGGTGTGTCCCCAGGCAGGTATAGAGATAGCCAGGTGTGTCCCCAGGCCGTTATAGAGATAGCCAGGTGTGTCCCCAAGCCGGTATAGAGATAGCCAGGTGTGTCCCCAGGCAGGTATAGAGATAGCCAGGTGTGTCCCCAGGCCGGTATAGAGATAGCCAGGTGTGTCCCCAGGCAGGTATACAGATAGCTAGTTGTGTCCCCAGGCAGATAGATAGTTTTATGGCCAAAATTAAAAATAACAAACACTGATACTCACCTTGGCTTACCTGCTTCCCGGCCGAGCGCCGCTCATCTTCTGTCCGAGGAGCTTCCGGGCTGGGGGGGCGTGATGACATCATGCCGCCAGCGCCGGGACGCTCCTCCGTCAGCTCCTGGGCCCGCACAGATTTATTACTGTGTGCGCCCAGGAGAGGCAGTGGCGCGGTGAGCGGTGTTCACCGCGTCGCTGCCTAATTCACAAGTAACAGTAGCGCTGATGGCCCGCGGCAGCCTCTCAGCAATACCCGGTCCGCGGCGGGCGTGTCAGCGCTACTATTAGCAGACCTGGGCATCGTACGCCGCGGGCCGCATCCGACGAGCTGGCGGACCGGATGCGGCCCGGGGGCCGTTCTTTGCCCAGGTCTGGGTTAAAGTGACCTGATCTAACGTAATGTGCTTGGGCAGGCCCAGTTCACCAATTTGTCTGGGGGCCAATAATGATGTTAAGAAGGCCCTGTATTTAGATGCTGTGCAGCTTGTGTGAATGCTGCAACCTTGTCAAAGTTTACATTGGTTTTAGTTTTACTCATACTTGCACATACCCTACTTTTTATTGTGGTGGTGCAAGACATTGTAGTGTTGCTGGGTTCAATTAAATGGGACATCTGCACTTCCATTGCAAAAAGTACATTGTGTTCAAGTATGAATACGGCTGAAAGCAATGTAGTGTAATTAGTGAAGAGACTGCAGTGCTTAAACAAATCTAATACTGATGGTTTATCTCAACCTCATTTCGACATATAATATACAGTTATTTAGTGATGTCAGTCAGGTAGTATAGAGAGGGCTCACTCACTGAGCCCAGTCCTTACATGGTGGCTGCTGGCTCTTAGTTCCAGTTGGCTCCATATTCCCATCTGTTTAACTACTAAACTCCTTCACGAAATTAGGGGCCACATGTATGAAAACTGTTTAGGTCTAAAACTCACTTTTTTGGCCTTAGGTTACTATAGGCAAAAAAGTGAGTTTTAGACCTAAACAGTTTTCATACATGTAGCCCCACGTAAGCCTACGTCCAAGTGGTTTAGAGGTTAATGAATATGGACATAAGTTTACGTACAGGGCACACAATGAGTTTACGTCTAAAACAGAGTTCGCACAATTGCTGTGGTATTAACCTCTTAGCTGACGCAATCTATTACAATCGCGTCAGCTAAGGGAAAGACGGGGGGCTCCCCCTGTCTCCAGTGCGACAGCTGTGATATAATTGCAGCTGCTGCAATGTTACCTGGCAGCCCAGGCGCCTGAAAGAGACTGCCGGGCTGCCGGTGATGTCACAATGACGGCCTTACCCTGTGAACATGGCCAGGCCTTTTAACTAACAGTCGCCATACAGACCAGTACATAGCAGTTCAGCTATGTACTGTTCTCCCTTATAACAGTGATCTGAAAATCACTGTTACAAGTCCCCTACGGGGAAAAGTTAAAAAAAATAAAAAAAAGTGAAAAGTAAAAAAAAAGTAAAACACGAACAAATAAAATAAAATGACGTACAATGCCCTTTTCCTCTTTACAAATGACAATTGCTCCAAAAAAGGTACAGTACACATATTTGGTATCGCTGCATGTGTAACGACCTACCTTGTACATCTGTCTCATTATTTAATCCGCAACGTGAATGTCGTAAAAAAAAAGTCACAGAATTGCGATTTTCATTTATCAAACAACATGGATTAAAATGCGATAAAAACCCCATATAAATGGCATAATTGTACCAATGAAAACATCAGTCCATTCCGCAAAAAATGGCCTTAAACATAAAACTATATAAATTTTAGATTATTGTAATTGTACAATATTGCATAGTAAAGTTATCATGTCATTAATCCCGCATAGTGAACGCTGTAAAATTTAAGCCCAAAAAACAATAGCAAAACTACGTTCCTCCATCCATCATTTTCATGGCCCAATGCTAATAAAACTTTGAAACACCTGTGCACCCAAAATGCACAATACACCCCTAGATGAGATCTATGAGGGGTGTTGAATCCAAAATGTGGTGACTTCTAGCAGGTTCACTTGTTCTGGTATTTTGGGGGCTTTGCAAATGCGATATGGCAACCATCAAAATCTGCATTACAATTACAAATAGCACTCCCTCCCTTGTATGTCCTGCCGTGTGCCCCAATGGCAGTTTACACCCCCATGTAGGAAATTGACAAAAATTGCGTAACAAATTTGCGGGTGCTTTTTCTCCAGGATTTCTTGTAAAAATGAAAAATGTTCAGCTAAAATTGCAGATTGTTGGAAATTTTTTTTTTTCATTTTTACAGCCTAAAACAAATTTGTGAAAAACCTTTGCGGTCGTTACAATCACTGCATCCCTGGATATATTCCTTAAGTGGTGTAGTTTCCAATATGGGGTCTTTTTAGAGGAAGTTTTAACACGCAAACCTGCAATGGCGCCTGAAGAAAATCTAATGGATTAATAAACTTCCTAAATGCTGCTTTGAATACTATAAGGGATGTAGTTTCTTATATGGAATAATTTATAAAGATATCTAACATACAGGCCCTTCAAAACCACATCAGAACTGGACTGGCATTTAAAAATATCAATGTTGCAAATTTTTTTTTTTTAAATCACTACTAATTTTCTAAGCCCCCTATTGTTGTAAAAAAAATAAAAAGACATTTAAAAAGTTATGCCAACCTACAGTACACATGTGGTAGATACTAGTTATAAACTATTTTGAGTGGAATAACTATCTGTCTTACACGCATACATTTTTGAAGTTTGAAAATGGAGCACACAGTTACATAGTTCGTATGGTTGAACAAAGACATGTGTCCAGCAAGTGCAACCAAGGATGGAGAAAGTGTGGGTGAAGGGGGAGAGATAAGAAGTTTTTAAGCCTAGTTTCCCCTAATAGTGAATGCTTTTGAAAACCATAAGGTAAGAACCAATCTGCCCTAAGGAAGATTTCATTTCTTATCTCAGAGTTCCTGATGGGATCTAGAATTTTAAATGGCTACATACGTATTAATATGTTTTTATATTAAGGTAGTTATCGAAGCCTTTCTTGAAACTCATAAGCTCTTCAGGCAGGCTATTCCACAGATTTACAGTTCTCATAGTGAACAACACATTTCTCTGGAGATTGAATCCTTTTTTCTCTAGTCGAAGGGAATGTCCTCTTGTCTTTTGAGGGGCTTCACATAAAAATGGTTTTTCCCCGTACTTTTTGTATGGATCATTTATATATTTATATAAATTAATCATGTCTTTCCGGAGCTATCATTTCTTAAGACTAAATAAGTTCAATTCTTTTAACCTCTCCTTATAACGAAGATGCCCCATTCCCTTTATAAGTTTGGTTGCTCGTCTTTGCACTCTCGCTAGCTCCATTACATTCTTTCTAAAAAACGGGAGCTCAGAACTGAACAGCATATTCCAAGTGAGGCCGCACCAATGCTTTATACAGCGATAATATTAACTGCTTCTCCCGTGAGTCCATGCTTCTTTTAATACACGCCGATATCTTGCTTGCCTTAGAGGCAGCTGATTGACATTGCATGTTGTTCTGTAGTCTATGATCTACAAGAACACCCAAATCTTTCTCAACAACAATTCTCCCAGTTTTTTTTCCCCTAGGGCATATAATGCCAGCAGATTATTAGTACCAAGATGGAAAATTTTACATTAATCCCCATTGAACCTCATTTGCGAAGTGGATGCCCAAACACTCAGTGTGTCCAGGTTTGCTTGCACTTTACGGACATCTTCCATAGATTGCACTACACTGCCTAGCTTGGTGTCATCTGCAAAAATAGAAAAAAAGGTATTAATCCCCTCCACTATATCATTAATAAATACATTGAATAAAAGAGGACCCAATACTAAGCTTTGGGGCACACCACTCATAACTGGGGACCACTCAGAGTAGGAATCATTTACCACCACTCTCTGAGTAAAATCCGATAGCCAATTTTTAATACAATTACACATTGTTATTTCTAATCCAATGGATTTTAATTTACCCAATAAATACTTATGAGGGACAGTGTCAAATGGCTTTGCAAAGTTTAAAAACACTATGGGCGGCATGTATGAACGGGGCTGTGCCAGATATGTGACGTCATTTCAGCCTGATATCTGGCGCAGCTCCATTCGCTACATGTTTAAATGTCCCGCACGCCATTATCAAGCGCATTGTATAGTGCTCATGGCACTTTGCAATGCGCCCGATCTCGCAGTGTGAACATAACCTAATATAAAATATGTTTAGTTTTTTTATTGTATTGAAATTGTATAAATCTTTAGAGAGAAAATATTAGGATGTAGGACATACTATATGTGAAATGTGGGAAATTAATATTCATTATAGTTCTAGGAGGCAAGTTTTTGTTCACAACATACTGTACCTGCTGAGTTAAAATTGAGCTGAGAGCAAGGAAATTTCTAAAAAAACATCTGCAAACTATAATTTACCAAAAGTATTTCCATCTTTTCAACACCCTATTAAGCATACTGTGTAGGATTTGTACATCACCCTGCAAGTAAATATTTGAATGAAGCTATAGAAAGCTATATTTAGTGTGTTCTACGTGTCTCTATTCATGATCAAGACAGCAAGTTTAACTAATGCTTCAAGCCACAGAATACCTGTCACTGTGATTCCAGCTTCTTGACTAGGAAAGTATTGTTTTCCCATTGGCCTCTTTCCCTCTAAAAGTGTCCATATAGTTATAACATCAGCAGTAAAATTGTGAGAACAACAAAGTTCATATATGTGGTAACAATTTATTCAGATGAAAAACCTATAAAATTGGTCTATAAAAGTTAGGAGGTAAACAGAGTACATGAGTTAGTTCTCAACATAATTGTACCATTGAACGCGTGATCAAAAATGTCTTGTGCAAAAATTAAATGACTGTGAGAAAATATTTTGGAAATAGCAAATATGTTTACTATACCTCTTAACTTTATAGCAGTTCAAAGAGGGACACATGGGGTGCATTACATTAAAAATATATTTATCATGCCTTTGTATACACTTGAGAAGATTTTTATATATACATCACCGTAACAATCATCTGAATCATTTTTTAGGCCCTAATTGCATCCATTCATGAAAAGAAATACAGGTTTGGATATGATATGGAACTAGAAACCAGGCAGATGTTTTCTGGAACACCACAATGAATTTATATTTCATCTTATTTTCATTCATTTCCAGAAATAGAAAAACTTTACAGTTTGACTGTATACAAATATACAACCTTACCTAAAACAAAAAAAATAGCGTATTGTATAGTAGCTTTTCTTCCGACAGGTCAACGGTAACAAAAATATGGTAATCTTCTGAAACAGTAGGATCCCTGCATCTGCTTACAAAAACACAACATTTTTAGAGTCAGTAAGTCACTAAGGGAATCAATAAGGGAGACGTGTATGATCGGGTTTTTCACCCTTTTCTGGAGAAAAATACGCCTAAGTGAGCCGGCAACGATATCTAATGTGCCTAATGAATGTGCTAGGTGCATTGTTCGTAAGACTCGACACTTTGTAATGCGCCTAACATGAGGGAGCGTTCTGGGGGCGTGTCGCACCACACTCGTAATATTAGACACATATAGGAATGTGGTTTGGCAAAACTAGGCGCATTACTGCTCGAACAGGAAGACCTATTTCAATGTGGTCTGTCTGAGCCTGAGGACTCGAAGTGGAGCTAGATTTGCTTTAAGGGAAAAAAATATCCCATATTTCTCAACTTACACCAGTACAATAATAAAAAGTGATTTATGATAATTATCATACTATTTAAAATTAAATTATTTAAATGTAATAAAAAATGTTTTCATATAAAATTAATATAAAAATATATAATATCCCAAAAATGTAAAGATAGAATGTAATAGAATCTAAAACTAATTTAACATTAAATAACCCACTGATGTTGTTGTTCAGATTCTTATATTTTACATTTTTACTACATTAAATTTGAAATTTATTTTTGCTGCTCTTACCCTTTATTCTACATACAGCAAGAGCCAGCACAGCACAGGTATTGCTGGGACCCGTGGTCCACCAAGCATGATCAGTACCATGGTTTCTATTCAATGACATACTATTCTAATGACTTTTCTTTTATTCCCAGCCTATCTATAGCCTTTATACATGTTTGCCGCATTACTGATGCGCCTAAGTTCCGTAACGCCCCAAACACACAGGTGAGATACAATGAACTTTAGAGACCATTTACGAAGGCACAAAAACCACTTTCATACATTCAGGTGCATTATACACTGAAAAAAGATGAGAAAATGAACTTCGATCTGCCTAGTTTCATACACGTCTCCCTAACTGTCAATGTGTAGGACACTTAAAAAACAAAACTACTCAATGGGAACAAGGGGAAGGAGGAAAAGAAAAAGGGATAGGGGAAAAGATTGAAAGTAGTGTGAGGGAAAATAAAAAAAGGGAGTACAGAGTGATGTTATGACTCTCATTCTCTGAAAGCCAGAGATATTTACAAAGGTAATCCATCACTACACCCTGCCACAATACATGTCCTGCCCCTCACCTTCTGTCTCTTTCTCCCCCTTCCTGTATATTGTTAGCCATGTGAGGGTAAACATATATATTTATTTCCAAATCATTGTAATGAAGTTTGTGGTACAAAACAAAATTTAACGACATATACGCTTAGTCTAACAGCACAGATACTCCAATGATGGCGCCCTCTTCCTGACCACTCCTCCCCACTATGTGCCAGCATGGAACTTGTTGGAAATCATGACCATATCTGGAGAACGCAATCAACTATGCCACATTCCGTAAGAACTGCAAGAAACAAAAGGAACTTAACACACGCCCTTAAGGCAGTAGCTGGTAAAAATCCTATGTATTGGAAATAAAGGTCATCATTCTCGTCGTTGCTACACTGAGAAGGAACTCTATACCAGCTCTCTATGTTATGGTGTCATTCTTCAGGCCGGCACACAGTTATCAATATTGGACAGCAGTATTCATGCGGTTATACCCCTGAAAACCCCAACAAAGGCGCCCAGTAATTGGGCAGTACCAACGGGCGCATACCCCAGGGGTAGCCTTAACCGGTGATCACCTGGACATACCTTGGACTGTCCCAAAACGGGAGACTGATTCAGCCTATCCCACTTTGAAACATGGTAAGTCTATTAAGTTTTCTTTTCTCTTATTGAAATCTGTAGCTTGTCCGTGTAAATTGGACGTTCCAGTTGGTTCTAGGGTTTAGTCCGGTCCAGCCCGGGTTTACTGGACGGCACAGAGCGTTTTCCCGCTGTACTGTCTCTGTCTCAAAACCTGATGCCCAGCTGCCGAGCCTGCCTGACTACTGTCTGTGTAGGTAGATCCTGGCGGACAAGGACTGACACAACGGATTTTAAATTTGGAAATCCTACCTAGAATGGGCTTGATGCTGTGTTCAGTTTGCAGACAAGAAAATGAGTAGTAATTCTACTAACTGAAGCACATGTTGCTGGTTGCAGACAAGAGGAAGTTCTAGCTAGCGAGTTTTGGATACACAGAGGGAGAATTGACATTTGCAGACTAACAAGAAACACTAGCTAGATCAGACATGCACAATTCAGAGAAGGGGAGAAAATCTCAGAAGGGACTCCCATCTAACCGGTACCATCGAGAGAGAGGTACCGCTATATGTGTTGTGTTTAATAATCTCTATATGGATTAGTACCTCAAAGTTTATGAGGGGTACAAAAAAACGGCCCTGTCTAAAGGGCTCATCAGTCCGCGAGGATCTAGTGGAGTAAGAAAATAACAAGAGAGAAAAGAAAGAAAGAACCCTGTAGAGAAGGATAAAGAAGTTAATAACATGTGTGAGTGTTTACACCGAGGAGTGTAAGACTTCAACTCCAATTGTGAACTAAAGCTGTAAAGACAACAAGGGAGGGCTTGTACGATAGCAAGCCTTTAGATGTTGCATTAGCTTGGAAAAAGACAGCTGAAGATATAACAAAAAAGGGTGACTGACCAGGGGCGTCGCTAGGGTTTTGTTATTCGTGGCTCAGGCCCCAATAAAACCGCCCTGTCCCCGATCTCCGGGCTCCAGTCGCTCTGCGCTGTCCTGGAGCACCGACTGGCTCTACACAGCATGTGCTCCGGCCTGGACCACACACAGCTGAGGTCTTCCTAAGGGGCAGAGACGAGCGCTTCCCTCCCCGTAAGACAGTGTCGACCCGACATTCCCACACCGCAGGCTTCCATGTCTCACAAGCGCTGAGACCCGCCGCGGCCCTCCGTGACGCCTCAGCCCCGCGTCGCGATGGACATCACGTCATCCGACGCTGCCTGTCCTCGGGCGCACATCGCGTCATAGGCCCGTCGCGCCCGAGTGAGCGCCGGAGAGCGCTGTTGCTAAGAGGACGAGCGCGCTCGCCAATGGGGAAGATGAAGTGAGTATAAAAGGTTGATATTAAAAATAGCGTTTTTACCTTGCCTCATACCCCCTATTATACTGCCTGTCCCAATAATTCCTGCCTATGTGGCCCCCATATCCCTCAGTGACCCCCATATGCTGCCTGTGACCCCCAAAAGCTGCCTGTGGCCCACATATCCCTGTCTGAGGCCCCCATATCCCTGTCTGTGGCCCCCTATAAACTGCCTGTGCCCCAATAATGCCTGCCTGTGCCCCCATAATATGCTGCCTTGTCCCTTTTATACCTGCCTGTGCCCCCATATAACTGCCTGTGGACCCCATATACTGCCTGTCCCCCATTTACTGCCTGTGCCCCCAAATCCCTGCCTGTGGCCCCCATATCCTGCCTGTCCCCCATCTGATTGCCTGTTTTCCCCTAATATACCTGCCTGTTCCCCTATATCCTGCCTGTGCCCCTATATACCTGCCTATGCCCCCCATATACCTGCCTGTGCCCCCATATACCTGCCTGTGGCCCCCATATACTGCCTCAATTAGCCCCCAAATACTGCCTCCAGTGCCCTTATATACCTGCTTATGGCCCCCATAATTACAGCCTCAATGACCACCTATATACACCTGCCATTGCCCCATTATACTGGCCGTGCCCCCCTATACCTGCCGTTGCCCCCCTATACCTGCACTGTGCCCCCTATAAACCTGCCCTCATTGCCCCCCCTATATAGACCTGCTCAGTGCTTCTTATATAGCCGTGCCTCAGATGCTCCTATATCTGCCTCAGTGCCCTTATATTCTCCTCATTGCCCCCATATACCTGCTGATGGCCCCATATACCTGCCTGTGGGCCCCCATATACCTGCCAGTGGCCCCATATACCAGCCTGTGGCCCCATATACTGCTTCACCCCTATATACCTAACAGAGGGGAACTGCAATACATAAAATTACGGTAGTGTGCTGGAAATGTAGGATACTAAGATTATTGTTGTCCAAATCCTCAGGGCGAGTATTGTGAGCGATAGCAATCAGCAAGAAAGATGGTGAACCGATGGAGAAGAAATGGAAAGTGAACGACGCTGATCAGAAAATACGTCTCCGGGTAGTTTTTACTAAATGTAACACAGGTAATCACTATATGTATGCAGAGTCCTACAACAACTAGTATCTCCACTATATGGCCCCTGTATTGCGGTGGTATAATGTAATCATAGGCCTGTTTACAGCAGGTAGTCCACAATTTGGGGGTCGCGTTCAGGATCAGGGGTCAGGCAGATTATTTAGCCATTAAGAAGTAATATTATTTGGGTCTTGAGTTTTTTAGGAGATGTTTTTTAGACACAATCACTTGCCTGTTAGATTTTGGCTCCAGTTTAACTTAGTGGAGGTAATTAGGTGACTGTTTAGGGGTATGTCATATGAAGGTGAGACGTTCTGAAAAAGTAAATTTGTCCATTGTGATTGTTTACTGTACAGTGACTGCTGAGGAGATGGACGGGATCTAATGGGATGTGCATATTAGTTACAGGAAACAGAAGGTTTTTTCTCTGTAAAAAAACATCCTCAGTTCACAAATGAGGCGGGAAAAACACAAAGGGGCCCGAGCCGAGTTTTAGGGACCCAGGCAATGAAAGCCCTCCTGGGACTTACACTGAATGTATGGATAAGAAAAGGAAATATTCTTGTATAAGTATTGTACGTTTGCAAGAACAGCACCACCTTATAAATGGAGCCTATTCTAAGATGCTGGGGAGTGTCCCAATTGTTGCCCAGCAAAGATCCGCTCCCCGCTGAGTATTGTGTTCGTTGGCAAGAGGCATCCTAATCCTCTACCTTCCTGTACCAAAACATTTGTCCAGTCCTCCTGTCCCTCCACTACATCTCTCACCTCCCACAATCCATCACTTCCCTCATCACCTGATGAGACATCTGATCCAGTCCCTGTCCCCGCCCCTAAGCCTAGACCATAAGAGAGTAGCAGGGGGTAGTTGTGTCATAGGGTATCAGCTAGGGGAATACGTTAGACCAAGGAAGGATATCAGAATAAGTTTGTATACATAAGTTTGCATCTTTTGTTATAAGTATATAATTCTGCATGTGCATGGTCATTATATAAGAAACACTACCTTATATTGCAGGTGATATGTAGTTAATTGTTACAAATTTTTAATGAGTCTGAATATAGGTGAATTTTACTGTCTTATAATCTCACACTGACTTGCTTGTGCATTAATTTAGTGCTAATAGAAATATGATTAAATGAACTGAGATTATTGTGAAGGGTAAAATTTATTCGGATAATAAGAGTAACATATTGAGAGTACGACTTTAAAAATTGGGTAACAACTAGATACAGAAAAAATCCACGTGGTATTTACTGAGCTCATAATTGTGTTCCACATTTTTTTTTTTCGAACTTATTTCAGAGTTGTTGTTTTTTTTATGCAATAGCCAGTTCCAGTTTCCAGCAGAGCAAGATGGACCCTTCTAAAAAATTTTTTTTTTCCCTTTCTCCAAATGTCTGTCTGTGGGGATGGAAATTTAAATTGTCTGTTTATTTGCAGGAGTAAAGAAGAGATTTTCTAGGATCGTGAGAACTCAAGAAAGACCTTCAGTGATATATATTTTTTTTTTAAAAGTAAAGCCCCGTGTAAATAAAGTTAACTTTGAGTTATTTTTTTTTTTTTTTTTTTTTGGGTTTGTTTGTTTTTTTAGGTAGTACTACCACTCAATTACTTTTTAGAAAAGTTTTTTGTTCCAACTAGGAGTGAAAAACTACTGCGCAGTGCATTATTAAAAATCATTTTTGTATTTATTTTTTTCCTCCCATTTTTGTTGAGCTCCAGCTGATTGAAGATTAATTTTTCTTCTTTAAGAGGAGAATGTGCAATTGCATGAGATTGGGTCATTTTCCCCTGTTTGTGTTTGATTAATGTTGTATTGTCTGTAAATCCCCAATTCATGAATCCATATGCTTTGTTTATGCAATGGTAGAAAGACCACCACATACATGTTAGCCATATCAACAGAGTGGATTTTATTAAGACATAGGTGTGACTAAGGCAAAAGTTAATTATATGATATGAGTTTAAGTTAATTTGTTTCTATTAAAAGCCACATGAGCCCATTTGCGATGCAACAACAGTTTAAAGGTGTATAAGATTTTTATGATGACAAAGAGAAATGAATTGAAGGGTTTTTAATGAAAGTAGATCTGATGGCAGCATAGGCCAATGAAGATAATATGAATGGTGAAAGAAAATCATGAATTATGTGAATATATATAAATATTACATCACACAAATAAGAAAACATGAAAGGCTAGTTAGAAATTTTACTCTGAGAGATGATATGATATGTTGCAGCACGCCACAGAGTTGAGAAGAATGTATATAGATTTGTTTTTTTTGTTGTTTATATTGTGTGTTTATGATGAATAT
Source organism: Phyllomedusa bahiana (assembly GCA_025379985.1). NCBI lineage: Eukaryota > Metazoa > Chordata > Amphibia > Anura > Hylidae > Phyllomedusa > Phyllomedusa bahiana. Next base: position 4,272 of record JAODAL010006577.1, on the reverse strand, counting down.
TAATTCAAATGCAATATAAGTGTTTTTATAGAAATTTTACTGACACAAGTATGTTAGATTGTATGTTATAGAAGTCTTATTATTCTGGAAGTACATTCTTTGCTGTGTCATAAAGCATCAGAATCCCAGATACGGGCAAGTATCTTTTTTATTTATTATTTTTATTGTTTTACAGGACATTTCTCATTCGACCTTGGGCAGGAATTTGAAGATCATACAAGAAGAGCAGATTTATTCTAACTGCTCTTAGTGACTGAGTATAAAGAGATTTGAGATTAAAACAGTGTACAGTGGCATGTCCACTCCCACCCCCCACATAGCCACACACTAACTATAACAGGAAAATTTAATACCTTCGAAGATTTCAATCTATTTTTTATAAAAGGTCAACTTTTAGTATGCCAAGGGCCAGGAGCCCCGAAGACCAAGATGAGGATTACAAAAGGTGCCAGAGCTCCGAGAGACCAAAAAAATGGATATCACAAAGCGAGCTGTATACATTAACCAACACGCCATGTCTCTGCGCCACTGTTTGATCGCCATGTCAGCACAAGTACGCCACGCGCCAGCGCCAGTGTTGAATGCCATGGTCTGCACTAACCAAGCAACAGATCACTTCCTGGCTCCCCGTATGCACAGCATTGATACAGCCAAGGGCTCTGAAGTCTTGCACTCCTCCCGAAATCCTATCACCACAAGATGGAACAAGCTTGTGTATTAAACAACCAGTAGTGAAGGTCACAATAAACCCTGCACAATCTGCATATATGCATGTTAGAGTGTTACAAGTACTAAATAAGATTTAAGAAGCATGGAACAACTTTTTAATATTTTTAAAATTTTTATATTACAACCAATAACCGTTGCCAAATGTTTTTTCTGCACTTAGCAACAATAATTAAAAGGGCTGACCAAGATTAAAGGAACCAGAGTGATAGAAAGAAGAGTAGGGGCCTGTCATTGCTGGGGAAAGCCCAACTACAAAAGGGGGATTCACTCCCATAGAGTGTGCTCATCTCAAACTGGTGAAGCATCCACATCACTTTACCCGGCCCAGCTTTGGCATTTAGGCAGACAGGTGAATTTATAGGATTAAGGGGAAGAAAAAGTGAAACAAACTCAGGTCATAGTGAATAATGTTATATGGGGATTTGTGATGGGTAAAAACAAATATATTTATTCTAATGCTTATTTGTAATGAATTTGTGGTGCAAAAACATTATTACACAGAAAAGCGTAGCTGAACAGCACAGAACTCCAAGATCGGAGCTCCGCTTCCTGGAGCCACTCCCCACTATGTGCCAGCATGGCATTGGGTGGAAATCATGAATGACCTATCTGAAACCAATCACTAGTGTGCCACACTTCCTCGAATACTGCAAGAAACAAAGGCACTTAACCAAGCCCCGAATGCAGCATGTAAAAATCCATATGTAAAGTAATAAAGTCATTTTCATTCTGGCCTCTTCCTTTACACTGAGAAGGAACACATACCACTCTTCTGTGTTTTGGTGTAAATTATTCAGCCGCAACTCCAGTGTTCAATTTTGATAGCAGTAGTCATTGCTGTACCCCAGAACCGCCAACACCGTATACAGCATGGTTCTCTCTCTTCCTCTGTACCAGTTGTTAATCACATATGGTCACCATTATACATGTTTGACTTATGTTATGTTTGTAACCCCCTTGAATGTACAGCGCCCTAGAATCGATAGCGCTCTAAAATATATAATAATTAAAATAAATGGTTGAAAAAGCCTAAAACATGAACCAGGGTCATCTGAATTGAGATTTATGGTGAGCTGGGATCGCAGTGGAGAAAACAGTAGTAGAAGTGGCTTACTTGTGTCACGGTGGCTCTGACGCAATGCTCCTCTCATGCTTTCCAGTTGTCAGCACTGCGGTAGTGGGTTCTGCAGGAATCACAGTGCATATATGACATAGTAGTTTTTTTTTTTACGATTACAATACCCAGAGTCATTCTCACATAACGGTCAGCAATACACACTTCTAGACATAAACACCTACATAAACTGCATATACCACACATATGACAGTGCACAGCAAAACTTAGGAGGGGGTAGTTTCATCTACTCCTATACACTATACATTAACTTCTCTATTCTAATAATTAATTGACTCTCTGAACCTATTTCACTATTATTGGAGGCTCCAGTGTCTAGGAATAGATGTCTGCATTGTATCAATTAAATAATGGAGAAGACAGAGGTCGGTAAAGCAATACAATCATGGGGTTGCTGGTATTTTGCATCTTTTAATGTATCACAAAGACTAAACAACATAGTTAAATAGCAGAAGGCGCTGCATCCTTAGAGGCGGCCAACTTAATATGTAAGGAATCCCTCCTCATACACTGTAGAGAGGTGTGAAAAGCAAACTAAGCATGTACAGTATGTCCACCTCAGCACATTTACTTTTGGACATAGTAATGCTATTAAAAAGAAATAGCAGGTGACACTATACTATCACTATTTGTGGAACATCTGATAATAGGAGCATTTTGTACTGATTGTACATAAAACGCTCATAATTTGGGGCTGGATTTAACTAAAAACTATTTTTGTTTTGTTTACCTTCCTTCACCCACCTTACAGTGGGAAACTCCGTCTTCAGGCCAGCACAACAGCTCTCCTTCATGCCTGTCTGGTCTGTCACTGTCGACTTACTTAGTTCTTACTGCTCCTAGATTCCTTTATCCCTTCCCGGCCACTTCCAATGTAAGATACAGTACTGTACTGTATCAGCACCCATACAATTAGTACTATCGTAGAATGCTGGCATTTGTAGTTGGGGAACTATAAATGCCAGCATGCCACACCACACATGTACTAGTTGTATGTGCAGGTTAGTACATATTTTTAACATGTACTGCTGTGGAATGCTGGTGCTTGTAGTTCCATGTTCCACAGCAGCTGTGGATCTACAAGTGTCAGCATGCCACAGAAGCAAATGAGACACAGAAAATGAGGTGAAATTTTCTAAACGGAGTCACAGACAGCAAAACAAATGTAAAAGGGATGTTAAACCTTCCCTGCAATACCCAAAACTAAAATATTTGTTTTATTTTGCTGGAGTTACATTTAATAAATGTATAAAATTTGATTTAGGCCAATTCACATCAAGTAATTAAGGGAGACATGTATGATCAGGTTTTTAACCCTTTCTGGCATCAAATGCGCCAAAGTGAGTAGTCTATGATGTCTAATGCACCTAACGAATGTGTTAGGCGTATTGTTCACAAGACTCGACACTTTATAATGCGGCTAGGGGTGTTCTGGGGACGGTCTGGGGGCGTTATGGAGGCGTGTCACACCACACTCATAATATTAGACACATATGAATGTGGTTTGGCAAAACTAGGCGCATTACTGCTCGGATATTCAGACCTATTTTAATGTGGTCTGCCTGAGCCTGAGGAGTCAAAGTGGGGCTAGATTTGCTGTTAGGGAAAAAAATATCCAATATTTCGCAACTTACACCAGTGCAATAATAAGTGATTTCTGATTATTATCAAACTATATAAAATTTAATTATTTAAATGTATTAAAAATGTTATATAAAATTAATATAAAAATCTATAATGTCCCAAAATATATCTTATAAAATGTATTTAAATTTAATATAATCTAAAATTATTTTTACATTAAACAACACATTGATGTTGTTGTTCAGATTTTTAATTTTTACTACATTAAATTTGAAATGTATTTTTGTTGCTCTCACCCTTTATTCTGCATACAGCAAGAACCAGCACACCACAGGTCTTGCTGAGATCAGTGGTCCTCCAAGCAGGATCAGTACCATAGTTTCTATTCACTGACATGCTATTCTAATGACTTTTATTTTCAACCTATCTATAGCCTTTATAAATGTTAGGCACCTTACTAATGCACCTAAGTTTTGTAATGCGCCTAACACATAGACGAGGGCCTTTGAACTTTAGACTCCATTTGTAATCACACAAAAGCCACTTTCATACATTCAGGTGCATTATACACTGAGAACGAGACTGACTTTGAAGCGCCTTCCTTCGTACATGTCTCCCTTAGATTCAGGTTGAATTTTACATCTACTTGAATCTGAAGTACAACACTAATGTGCAAGGAAGGCATGAAACTTGCACAATTATCTTTCCTGAAGAAAGAGACCCTTCTTTCCTGAAACCTGCTGCCATCACAAAAAATATCAGTAAATTCCTCCTATAAACATCTGAGAGTAGTATTACTTCATCTTTCACCAGAAACCTTCACC